>JAHWXV010418829.1:0-14319 GCA_024586415.1 Phrixothrix hirtus
TATTTCGACGAAAAGAAAATATAATGTCAAACTTGATAAAATACGTTTTATAATATTTTTTTCGTTTGTATTTCTTCTTTGCGTTTACAAATTTAACATTGTTGTAATAAATGTTGTTTAAACCTTGACATTGTGTTTATATTTTACATTTTTATAAATTTACTCTAGTGTCCGAACTTCAGTGAACGGGAGTGTATATACATTTTCTGATGAATTACCGGTAATATACAATTTGAAGTGTTAAATCATAAATAACAAAAATGTTTATTAGTTTCAAGGAACTATTTTGAAAAGCATATACAATTGTACCATATTGTACAACATATGCATATTTAAGAGGTAGTATAAACTTGAAAGATCTATTTCTAAGGGAAAATATTTACATTTCCAACAATTCATATGGAGTTAATTTAAAGCCTTTGACAGTTTAGATTTTTGATTGTTTGCAAAGGCTTTTCTTGACTAATTTTTATTTATTTTTTATTTTATCAGTGTTAAACTTCATACCTAAATTTTGGCATCTAATTAGAGCTATAAACAATGGATTTCAGAAGATATTTATATCAACATTAATAAAGTGCAAATTCTGAATTAAATAATGTAAAATAAACAATGAATATACTGGATATACTGGATCATCTGTGCATGACTTTGAATCCACTTTTTCCAAATAGTGGTAACCTGAGTTGTTGTTTAAGAGTCACAATTGGTTAAATGTGCTTTATATTGCTATTTTACGATTATATTTAATAGACAGGATAATTTGTAACTCCTTCATTAAACTTTAAGGGAAATCTTCACAGAAAAGCAAAATAAAATTACAATAAACATAACACAATAAAAGTTGCAGGAAAATTAATTAGCAAAGTTTTGTTGTCTGAAAATTAAACAGTAAAATTTTATATTATACAGGAGTGGCACATAGAAGCCTCCTTATGACATTGCAAACACAAATCCTGAGTAATTATAGTTTTATTCGTAAAATTATTTAAATTTTACACATGCATAATGTTATTTTGACATCCTATATCATTTTTGGATATTTATATTAATTATTTTAAACGAATTTCATTAAGTAAAAAAGGCCCAAATTTATATACGCTGCTTGCATAAAATATAAAGTATCTCTATACAGTGTGATCGACAATGTTTGATAATGGTA
This sequence comes from Phrixothrix hirtus, assembly GCA_024586415.1. Classification (NCBI taxonomy): domain Eukaryota; kingdom Metazoa; phylum Arthropoda; class Insecta; order Coleoptera; family Phengodidae; genus Phrixothrix; species Phrixothrix hirtus. Next base: position 1,163 of record JAHWXV010418829.1, read on the forward strand.
CAGTAAAATCAAATAAATCTAGGGAATGTATTACCATATATATTTCTTCCTATCGCTTCTTATAGAAAAAGTACCAGAAGTTACTAGATATTGTTATAAGTTTATTTTGTTTCTGGGAAACAGGTAAATAATTTTAATTACATAAATTACATTTGATTTATTTCAGTTTACATTTAATTTATTTCCTTTATTTAACATAGTGGAACATATTAAAGGTATTCATTAACAATATAATTTTGCCTGAAGGCATCTCCACATGATATGGCTAAACTGGTCCAACAGGTAGTTGTCATAGTTGTTATATACCTATGTACATGCTAAATTTAGGAACAATGAAATCCAATGTTAGCTTTTACTGAGGTTTGGTCAAGAGTTGGTAAATACAGTACATGTCATAAGGAAGAGCATGCATTGATATGTGAACATGTTAGTAGTTTCATCGACATGTTCTACTATTTACTGCACAATATTCACCATTGTTTGCTGTTCTTGAAATGTGCCAGTATTCAACAAATTGTGTAGACATTATTTCACCAATATTCAATTTAGTCGATATTGGTTCAAGTGTGTATTGATATAGCATAAAGTTACTATTAAAAAAACAGATTAGAAAAATTAAAAGATAATTTCCATTGAAATTTACCTTAACATTTTCTAAGGCATAACTAGCAAAATATTCAATACAAGAAACTTTATTGTAATTTATCATGTACAGTGCCGTGACATACATATGTTTACAATGTTACATTCATACTGGCCACATCTCAACCAATATAGTTGGCAGCTACCAATGTTATTATAGCCATGTGTGTCACTTTAGAGTAAAACCTATGTACATCACTTTAAAAGTGTCTTAGCAATACTCCACTTGTTTGGTTTATAAACACAATTTATAGGCAAAGTAAAAAATTAAAAACTAGTTATATAGAAAATGAATTTATTGTAATGCTGCTTTATGGAATTCAAAGAAACAATTAAGGTAGTAATATTTACTACATGCTAAGAAATGAGTTTTTGTTCTAGCAGTTAGATTTCGTATAATTGAACAAGCTCTTCTTTGATCATGTTCTGTCAATATATGATCACTGTTATTATTTAGGTGTTTATCTTGAATTTTTTACTTTTTATGCCCTGAAAATAATTTTTCAAATATAAACGTAATATGATATGGCGTTTTATTATTTAACTTTTATTATATCATCCCTAAATCTTGTAATTGAAATTTTTTACTAAGTAATTTGTTTATATAATAAGTAGGCATTGAGCATTGTAGCTCCCACTATCAACTCAACTGCCAATTTTTGATACCTAAACTCACCTAACCAAAGTTTCATCAGTACATATATACTCCTCTGGTATTATAGGAACTTGAAATGAGCAGTTTAACCTATTTAGCAAAGAGGTTATTTTATATTATTTGTCATTTAAATTTATATTTGCATTATTTGTAAAATGTCAGTTTTTTAACAATGTTTGAAAGCAATTTTGAGACATTACGGAATTTAATGAATTAGAATACAAAATGTTGGTCGACCATTACGAAGCTACGGATGGAAGTTGAACCAGTTCCATCCCCATTAGACAACCTTGATTTACAAGTCTTCATTTTTTTTTTTTGCTGAGCATACAAATTTGTTTGCTCAACAAATATTAATGTCATATGGTGATTTTTCGTAATGCTCATACAAATGTGTTCGAATTCTTGAATTCATTTCAGTAAATTGCAATTTTTTTAAAGATTTTCCAGGAACCTTTTCCCAACTAATATTTGTATTGTCATCAACAGGATCATCTATTTCATATTTGTTCAAACATAATTTAGAATTTAATATTTTTAGTTGGTTACTAATGTTACAAATATAAATAATTATATAAAAAAGTCAAATAAAATTAAAATAAATAAATTGTCATTCAATTTCATAAAGCAGTATTTAAAATTACACTAAACAGTGCAATTTGTTGCCAGTCAAAGAAAGTGATGTATCTTAGTTTTACTCAAGAAATAATATAAAGGGAAACATTAGCAGCATATTATGCGTTTTATTTGTAATGAACAAGAACCAGCAGCAATTTAAAATTAATGTTACAAGATATAACAATCTTTATAATTAATATTTTGAGCAATTACATACTCAATAATATCATCACTGTTCCCTGAATTTGCCTCTAGTAAATCAGTTTGAATACCTGACAGTTCAGGTTTATTAAGGGACATGGCAACATTTGTATCTTTCTCTTTTACCAATGTCTTTTTATCAGTTATGTGTTTTATTTTTTTTGTTGGACTTTGTATATCTTCGTCAGTGTCTAAATCAGTATTGGTAGGTATATAAATCACTTATGTTGGCAGAAAAATCATCTGCTGATGTCATCATGTCCCACAGCAGCTGTACTTTCCTCTAATTGTCTTTCTAATTCATCATTATTAAATTTTACAAAATCTAATGACTTACTACACTGATATTACACAAGCAGCAGTTCAAACCTAACTAATACATGTGATTCAGATTGTAAACATTGTTGATGGCGCATGACCGACATGGCTGGAAACAGTAGTGTGTCACTGTCATGTGACTACCATTTTGTAGGCAACTAAATAGTAAATTGTAAAACATAATATTATAGACAGTTGATGGAGCCTAATAAGATAAGATAATTTAACAAAAAATGTTGGTTGTTAAGAAAAGTTATAAAAATACTTATGGCGTGTTAATTTTATACTCATTGAAAAAACAATTGAATTACAAAAATATTAAAAACAAATCTTCTATAATTAAGTTTATGAACACGACGAAGCATAGGGACTATAATAATAAATCTTCAATGTCCAATTATTTGCTTCCCTAATTATTTTAGAGACAGTCTATTTAGGTTTTTTTGTAAAAAAAAAATTCTGCATCCATACATACCATTGTTTTCCGTTTTATGATTTCTGAAGTTGAAAAAACTGAAAAAATTAAAACTGTCACTTTTAGAAAAAGTGATGCCATGGAATTATAAAATCAAACAAGAGTGTTTGCATAACTGTTTGACGTTTATAATTTATAATAAGTCTAAGTTGTATTCTCAACAAAATTTATTCAACCGCAGAAAAGGTAGAAATGATAAAGTTGTTTTATGCTGGAAATAGTGCTCGTAAAGTAAATGCGTTGTTTAGCGTGAAATATCCAGATTGGCCAATTCCAAGCAGTATGATGTTTGACAGAATAGTACACAAGTTTGAAACTATGGACACAGTATTAAATAATTGTTAGTGTAACAATTACGTTCAAAACTTACTTGAAAATGAGAACACTTTCCTTGTTTTGACAGTAGTGACTGAAAAACCCAATGTAAGTTTATAGCAAATTGCGAACAATGTCAGCTTGCATCACACCCGAGTATAAAGAATTTAAAAAAAGTATAAGTTTTGCTCTTACAAATACCATTTGCACCAAGAGTTGTGAGAAGATGATTGCATTTTGTTTCCAAATGATGGAGAAATACAATGAAGACAGGGAATTTCTAAAAAACATTCTGTTTACGGATGAAGCAAGATTCACAGTGCATAATGCACCAAATGTGCAAAATTGTAAAGTATGGGCACGTGAAAATCCATACAACATTCTACAAACCAGAACCCAATACCCTCAAAATGTTAATGTTTGAACAGGAATATTAGGTCATCACATTATAGGACCATTTTTCTTACATGAAAACTTAACAAGAGAGCGCTTGTTATAGCTTCTGCAAGAAGAAATAGCTCTGGCAGTGGCTAAGTTGCTAGGGACAATCAAGAGATTTAGTTCTAGATAGATGGTTGTCCTGCACACAACTGCCGTCATGTGTGTGAATTTTTATCCGGCAGTTTTTCCCATAAGGTTATTGGTACAAATTATATGATTAACTGGCCTGCTAGGTTTGCCAATCTTTTTCCCAGTGACTTTTTCCTTTGGCGACATTTAAAATCAAAGATTTATTCTGGACAAACATTTCAAAATTTGGTACAATTAAAAAATTGAATTTAAACCGAGTGTAATAAAATATCTCGATATCAACTTGCAAATGTTAGATGGCAATTTTATGACCATCGAGGTCATCATTTGAATTGTGGTTTGTTTGAACATTTGTTGTGATTTACATCTTTTTTGTTGCAATATCATGTGTTTTGTTGAAATAAATAAAATTCTATTTCTGTTATACTTTTATTATTAGTCTAATTTAATTACAGAGGTTATAGAAATGCAAGTGTTCTTGTTTGATTTTATAATTCCATGGCATCACTGATGTTTTAAAAGTGACAGTTTTAATTTTTTCAGTTTTTCCACCTTCAGAATTCATAAAATGAAAAGTGATGATACGTATGGATACAGAATTTTTTTCTCTACAAAAAAACCTAAATAAACTTCCTAAAATAATTAGGAAAGTAAATAATAGGAGATTGAAGATTTAGTATTACAAACCCTTTGTTGCATCATGCAACAACCTGGTATAATTCGATTAAAATACAAAGTGATTACAAAAAATATTATTACTCTTATGGAAGCACAGTAACATTTTGATTATGTCAACTAATTATATCATCAAAACATTTATATCATGGATACATATTGAAATTTTATTATTTGAGCTTTAAAATAACAATCTAAGCTATTTATGTCTTTGTTAAATTAAAAATATATTATTAATATGACATAAAGCAATTTCTGGCTATCTATCTGTGACCAACTGTTCTGTTGATATCTTCAAACATCTTGAGTGAAATTTGAAAAACTGGAAGTAAGCATTTGCTAGAATGTGGAATGGAAGATTTTCCTTTGTAAATGTCCATCATTCTGAGGATGGTGTAATCTGTGATTATATCATTCTCAAAAAATATGGTCCTGTGATATCTGTTGCAGTTACTACACACCACATTGATTTTGGGGCTACTTCTCTTGTGTTGTCCATATAATGCAGATTGGCATTTTCCTATATGACATTTATGTTTATTTATACATCAACTGATGTGGACCGTAGTCTCTTCACTATATGGCACTAGTTAATGGATATTCAGTTCAATGCTTTTTATCGCCAAAATCAGTTACATGCATTAGCACATTTAACTTTGTTTAACAGGGATTGTATCCAGCTGTACACAATACATTTTCATTTCTAGGTTTCTACTCAGTATTTATCACATTGTTGCCTGTGAAAGGTAATATTTAGTAGAACAATAGGGAAAAGCTTCCTGTACGCAAACTATGGCTTTGGCTGTTCGTTCTATCTATTGTAATTATTACCAACTAAATCTGTTGTGACATACCTCATGAATCTGGTAAATGGTTAGACCAGTCAGTCAGTGGATCAATATTAAAGTAGTCTCTATATTTCCTCAGCACTAGAGTTATCGACTAGAATACTTTCATCCATGAGGCAACTTTCTATGTTACTCCAAAACCAATCCCAATGTCATATTGATCTGTGCAAGCAAGGATTATTGAAATAAAAGAGAAAATGTGCATCATTATTACTTTCGTAGGGGTGTTAATTCTATTCTAAAAGATGTAGTTCATAATTTTTCAGCATTTCAAATGATTTGAGAATATAAATACATTAATATTCTATTGTGTAACATATTATTGTAGCGTGAGAAAAATCTTGCTTATTTTAATATTTTTATTGGAGTCATATATTGTCATGGATTAACCCACCAACTTTTGTTGTATGTTGGTGTATAAAATTGAATACCATGGTTAAACCACAAACTCCCTCAATCAATACTGTTATGATTGACTTCTTATGTTAATCAAATTTATAATTTAAAAAAAGCTTTTGCATTTCTCTCTTCAAATAGTTTTGTTTTAATAATTTTGGGATCTTGGATTTTTATGTTACAATTTTACCTACCTTGTTCACTTTCCAAATTCAGTGTTAATAACAAAATCCTTTGCAATTTTGTAGTACAATCAATATTTGTGTACAAATTTAAATCATTCACCAACAAACTTTTTTGAATGTAATTTGTGCACATGCAGCTCCACTGCTAAAACCTGTCGTGGCTTTTATAAGTTTGGATGTACTCTAAGAATAGACTTTTAATATAATATAATTGCATTTGAATCTGGAATGGTAGGATAAAATCAGTTAAACTTTAATTTTTGTCTTAATTTTATTACTTAATTAATTTTAAGAAATTAATATATGATTTCCTTTTCATCAATTTTTACCTGAAGATGCCAATGCAGTCTCAAAATTAATGTATTAAATTAAAATAAATAATGAGTGAGATGGAATGCTGTAGTTTTAGTAATATGACACCCATAAGTAACAGAATCTACTTAATGAAATTACTGTCATCAAACATTGTTAATTGCACTGTTTAATTTATAAAAAAATTCCTAATATATGTATTATTAAAATACTGGGTATCGGCAAAATTATAAAATTTATAAATCGTCTATATTTTGTGTATGTTTATACACTTCGTCAGGACAATTTACGTATATTAAATTATTGACATCAATAATTTATTATACGGAATTTGTCCTAAAGAAATGCACAAATATACATGAAATATAGACGATTATAAATATTATTTTTTTATAATTTTGCTGATACCCAGTATTTTCATAACATTATATATATTTGTGTAATTTAATAGTAAATATTTCCACCGTATTTATAGTAAAATGAACAATTATAGTTTATCCATTGTAGCACAAGTAGAGGATTTATCAATAACAGCATCAGAACTTGAAAATGGCACAATAATAACTACAAGTAATATGTAAATAATTTTTATTTTATTGTGAAAATAATATTATTTAAAATCCTTCACGACTTTGTTGAGTTGAATGCATTCTTGTGTCCCAATTTCTGACTACCTTTTTAAATACAACACATAATAAATCTGTAATAATGTAAGTGATGTTGTGCTTGAGGTCACAAATTGTTTGTAACTTGTTCTCATAGACTTGAAGTTTAAGATATTCTCATAGAAAAAAGCCCAGGGATGAAATCACACAACCTTGGCTGCCAATTCATATTACCATTTCTTAAAATAACCTGTCCAGGAATTTTTTCTTGCAACAATTCAATGGTCTTGTGAGATGTGTGACATTTTGTTGAAAGAACATATTATTTAGGTCAATATGTAGCAGTTGTAGCCACAAATATTCTTTTATCATATTCCTATAGCGTTCGCCCTGTTCATCTTCAAAAAAAAAGAACCAATCGCTCCATGAGCCCAACCACCACACCAAACAGTGACACTTTCAGAATGAAGAGGTGTTTCATGAATCACTTGGGGATCTTCATAAGCTCAAATCCTGCAATTTTGTTTGTTTATGAATCCAATAAGCCAGAAATGCGCTTCATCTGCAAAAGATTATTTTTGAGTCAAAATCTAAATCAACTAACAACTCCAGAACCTAGTTGCGAAAGCCCAATGCAAACAATGCTCAGAAGGTTTGAGTTATAGAGCAAGCTGAACTTTATAAGCCTTCAGATGAAGATCGTGATGCATCTGAGAAAAGTCAAGTTGGGAACATCATGGAACAGAGATATTAGGATCTTCTCTCACACTCTGGCTTACAGCAGCATTGTTCTCCACTGACTAGTGCATTCGATGGCACACATATATTGACTTTGTCTGTGACAACCTGTTCTTTGAAATTTTTCAATGAGATGATAAATGGAGCATTCAGTTGGTCACCATAAGTTCCTTGAAATGCATAAAACATGTCGAACCTAACATTTTAATGATAAATGTTAATAATTTCTAATCATTGTTGAATTGTGTATCTCTCCATAATAGCTTACCAGACACCAAAGAAAATACCTATGACCACTTGACGACAACATTCCAAGCAGTGTTGACATCTTTACATTTTAAAGTTCAGATACTCTTTTGGTAAACCCTTTATAAAAATTGTCATTTTTGAATGATTTTTAATATCATCTTTATTTTTCTAAAAAACATACAGAAATTGATTGGGATGGGTCTGGTGAATAAAACTAGATAGAGAAATTGTGCATATGTTTAGCTAGCGTAATTTTTGTGCAGTCATTTTCATAACATGTAGGCTGGAAAAACAGCACTGTTTATTGTAGTTTCTGTGAATAACATTTTATGTGATGCTCACACCAGATTAAAAAAAGCCAAGTTGTTTGGAAAGATCAAAATTTTCAGTCTTAACACGTTGACTGCCACGCTGGTCTCATGGGACCAGCAAGAGTTTCTTCCCAGGCGCTGCGCTCGTCCCATGGGACCACATGTTTTGCTTTCTATCTAAGCCTCTGGTCAATTAGAATCTATAATTTTCTATTGGAAGGGACCAGACAGCCCTATTAACCTTAATGTATGCGCAATTTTAAATTTTCTTGTATTTGTTTAATTGTGGTCCCATGGTAAATAAAAATCATAAAGTTACGTTTATAGTGTTTTATATATTTACAGAAATTAACAAACACGATGTTTAAAACGAAAATGTATACCAAAAATGTACACTACTATATATATTTTTAAAAACATTGCAGGACCCTAGGAATAAAAAAAATTAGTTTACTATTCTAGTGTAAAGACAATGCAAGTAAAAACAGAGAGTGGAAAAATAAAACGTAGATTCTAAAACTAAAAATTTAAGAAATCAATTTATGCTTGTCCAAATAATCATAAATATAAAAAAACCTAAACTAAAGACAAATTAACAAAATTATCTTGTAAATCAAATAAAAGAGGCTCCAGTACTCATACTAAGTGCATTTCATTGAAACATAATAAGCAAAGAAATGGATTGTCATCACAATCTTGGCAAAAAGTATTCACCTTTTTTGTTCGATTAGTAGCATATTTTCTGTTATTACTATTGTTTGATAAGAATTGCACACATTTCAACAAATATATTATGTTAGATTTCTATAACAAAGTAGTGAGACCAGTGGCGTACGCAGTAAATGTGTTGCGTTGTGGGCCACACTGGTCCCATGGGACTAGTGCGAAAATAAAGTCGTAAGTTAATAACTATAATAAAATTTTTAAATTTGTTTATGAAAATAGATTACAATTACATTCCTGCATTCGAATATTCAATTGGTACCAGGAGGCATTTTTCAAAATTTGCCTTGGCTGTCAACGTGTTAATGCAATTTTTAGCATTGTATGACTAACTTAAACATCTTTATATCCAGGTTAGAATTAATTATTTATGTAACTTCAGCAGAATTTCTCTTGAATTGCCTCAATGCTGCTTTATATTGCTTTTTCTGCTAAGGAATTGCAAACTGAAATTTTTAGATTTTTCTTGACTTCAAAAATTAAGTTTTTTTCAAACTTATTGCAAATTTAGTGTCCTTTCAGGCTTTATAAATGCATATTACAAGCTATGTTTTGACCATAATCTAACCTAGATAAACACTTAAAATAAGTTTTAATTTATACTTCTGCTAATGAGTCATTTAAATGCAAGTTACTAGAAATTTTGTTCTTTATATCATCTAAAAAGGACTAATTATAGTTTCATTAAATCATTAGTTACAAATTTCACCATGAGTGATAGCAGGTCAACAAGTTTCATTTCTCAATAATAATAGTAACAACTTGTTTGTCTTAATCACCATATAGGTTACCTTTCTTTTATCCAAGTTATAAGCTAAATTGTTACTTAGTATATGTGGAACCTACAACTTTAAACCTTCATGTGGAATATATAGGATACTAGAAACTGCTTTGAGTTCTGATAATCTACTTAATTTTATGTGTGAAAACTTGAATAGACAGTACGCATCATGACCAAACTGAACTTTTTTCTTTCTAACATACTCCATTGCGCAGGCTTGTCTAATCAGCAAACTTTATCGAATCAACCCAACATAACTGTAACCTCGTGGAAGTATATTGTACAGGGTGATGACAGAACCGAGAAATCATGGAATTTTCAGGAAGTTATGTAGTTCTGGAAATATGGAATTCCATAAAAATTGGTTAATCAGAGAATTTTTACATTTTCGTATTTCTACTTTTTGTATATCAATGTTCTCAACAGTTATCACTAAGATCGAAAGTTGCATAATATGTATTTATGAAAGGGAAAAAATACCAAAATAATACACTTTAACAGGTCATCCTTCCAAGCAGAATTTTATGAAATTTAAATGAGATTTTATTTTGTATAGATAAAAAAAATACATACATATATATTTAGTTTTCTGCTTTGATATTAGAATGATATTATTTGAATGCCATATTTGGTGCTAGAATTAGCTCCATTTTAATAAATATTTGAGGATAGATATGGCTACATTAAATGCACAAGGTACCTAGTCAACTTCAAATGCTTCTTAAAAACAATGAAGTTCATTCTATTTTAAGGAAATTTTAAAAAATATTTTCTTAAAATCACGGAAATGTCAGGGAATTTGTTTTGCTCAGATTCTGTAGCCACTCTGATTGTAGTTCCACTTTAGAAGTGTTTTATATGGCAAATAATCATTCATTTAGTTGTTATGCCTTGATTGTGAGTTAGAATCGAAGCTTGCATCCAAGTTTTGGGTATCAGAAAACATCGCCAGCATTCATAGTGAAATCAGTAAATATAATTTTTTCATAATGGAGTAATTAAATGAAACTATATAATTAATAATTTTTATTTTCTATTTCAGTGCCTTTCTAGCGTTGCTACAGCATTGCAATCAGGATTTTTACCTTATTGTGAGCCAGTATATCGTAGATGTGTATCTCTTATTCAGCAGACATTATACCAACACATGGTAAGTAAAAATGTAGTTACTCGGGTTTGCTTGCGAACATTTGTGCAGAAGTATCACATGAAAAGTATGAGTTATATGAATATTTAATGATGAAAGGGCTGTTTATGTTTACTTCAAACTTATACCTGCCATTGCAATTTTGTTGAGCACCACACTTATAAATAAATAATGTTACAATGGCGTGAACTGTGTTTATATTTTTTAAAGTTAAAATAATTTAACAAATGTTTGAGTTGGTTAAAAATACTTTATTATATTCTAGGAATTTTAATACCGATACCAATCACGTGACCATCTTATAAATGCGTTAAAACAACACATGGGCATAATTTTATGTTCTTCTAATGGCATTACATATGCTAATTATAAAAATTGTTTTGTAGTACAGGCTCAGTTTAAATTAATTCATAGTACTGTATTGTATAACCGCTTCTTTACCAATTCTTTGAAATTTTTTGTACATTTTTTTATTACTTTTATGATTGTGGAAATTTGTGATGAAGTTTATTCTCTATTCATATTCTGATTTGAAAAGTTAAATTTTTGTTTTATTTTCTTAAAAATGGTTAAAGTAACATGTCAATTCTACTATCCTGAAATATCAGGGTGTAAATATCCGTAAATTAATTAAAACATGTTTCTATTTTGCACTTATCAAGACTGCTTGTTCATATGCAACAATTTTTCAAATGGTTTAAATTGAAAGTTACATACAGTTTAATATTGCTTCAAAAATTATAGCATCATGAACTGTATTATAAAATTCCATACAAAGAACTTATTTTCAAAGTGTAACATGTCCATGTTTGTTAAATTTCAGGCAAAGTGATGTTGCAATCTTCAAACAAACACCTATCTTTATCTAAAACGTTAACTTTCAAAATGACTCAAATTATGTCATATTTAATGTATCATTTATCAGTACAAAACAAGTTCAGCTTGTACTTTACAAAATGAAATAAGTTAATATTTTCATTTCAAGTTGTTATAAATCCATCCTTTGTTTTAAATCATCTATAAAATGAAACAAGTTAATATTTTCATTTCAAATTGCTATAAATCCATCCTTTGTTTTAAATCATCTATTCCTGTCATCTTCAGTAAAGGCTTCTGTTAAAGTGGCATGCATTATAATTGAAATTTTTTGGTTTTTTAACTGCTCTCTGTTGTTTCTGAGAGTTAATATATAGAAGACCCTCAAACATTTTTTATTTATTTATGTTTTTTTCCATTTAGAAGGATCTCTCTTTCGCCAACGTTTCTAAACCATCATCATTATTCTTAGAAAGAAGCTCTATGATTCTAAAATGAAAAACAGATTAAGTAAAATCCTACTACCAATAAATTAATAACTATTTCCAAAATTTTGTTCACTGTTATAGTTAGTTACCTCTGCATTTTGTATGTCGGGATTATCACCGTTTGATGATGGAGTATCCTTTTTCTCTTTTGGTTTCAATGTTGGATCGTCTACAGCATCTAAATTCTAAAAAAAATAATTTCTATGTATAAAAATTACCATTTTGCATATTGAAAGTAAATTGTAATATGTGTAAAATGGAAAATATACCGTTAGGAATAAAAGATCTTCCTCTATTGTTGCTAAATCATGTATACAGGGTGGGGCATTAGTGTGTCGGGCTTCCATAGCTCCGGTGCTATTATAGGTAGAGATTTGAAATTTTCACGAAGTGTTTAGAAGGTAAATCGGCACTTTCTAAAATTCTTTCTGATTATACAGGGTGTTCTAGAAAAAGGTGACACAGTGGAGTTCAATTTTTTTTAAATGGAACACCCCATATATTTTTGCTTTTTGGTATGACTTTTAATGATCATTATTCATATTATAAATCTTAGTGCTATTTAGTTAGTGGTTTTAAAAATATAAATTTTTTTGTAAAATAAACTACAAGTGTCATCCTCTCATTAAAAAATCAGCACATACATAAATATGAAGTTTAACAAATTTTACTGTAGGTAGCTGTTACTAAAGGTTTGGAGATACTCCTGTTCAAATTCTGTGCCCTTATTGCGTACAGGGTGTCCAGAATTAATTTTTAAAAATAGACAACTTCAGACACAGTTTTCTCAATTTGTTCAAATAGAACATCCTGGGTCTGATGCAAAATTAAATTCTCTGTCGATTGATATGGGGGTTCCCTATACCTATCTTGAGTTATTTTCGAAATATCTAATAAAATTTAGTTACATTGTAATACTAAATTAAACTATCCGTAAGAAAAGAAAAGAAAAGTGAATAAGAAAAACCTTCATGTTATAGTAGGTGTTTAAAATGTTGTCCATTTTCTTGCGAACATATATTAACTCCTTCGAAGAAATTCCTTTGGACACTTCGTAACATTTCTGGTGTCACACTTTGGAAAGCATTTATTATTCTTTCACGCATATTGTCAACAGTAGTAGGTGGT
>JAHWXV010418883.1:0-18413 GCA_024586415.1 Phrixothrix hirtus
CCCAAATAAAAATATTCATTCGTTATTGACTTTTGTTGTGGCAAAGTTTTGACCTTTACTAATTTTTTTTAGGAAAACCGTTACATTTTGACTGTTGTTGCATAAGACTTTTTTGTTTGTATTAATGTCCTCTATCACCTGTTACAAGGACGAACGCTATTTTCTTTACACCCTGTATAAAATAAAAAGTTAGAAATTACTATTTGCATACACATACAGAAATTCTTTAGGTGAAAAGCCTCAAAAATTAATAAGTAAAATTTACTAATTAGTAAATTACTTAAATAACAAAAGCAGCGATCTATGTTTCGTACACCAGGAAGCAGCTTGTGATCGGTTTAGTCGTTTTGAAACTCATCACACAAGCGCAGCAACCTTGATGAAGGAACACAAATCCTGTACTTAAAAGTTTCCTACACTTGCTTTATGGTATTCCTTCATCAATAATAATTCATAGATGCCATTGAACAATATGTTGCTTATTAAAACTTCAAAATATGTGTATATCAAGCTTCGCAGGATTTATGTTTCTTTACCAGGGATGCTACGCGTGTCTGTTGAATTCCAAAAGGACGAAACCGGTCACAGGCTGCTTCCTGGTGTTCGAAACACAGATCCTCGCTTTTATTATTTAAGTAATTTACTAATTAGTAAATTTTACTTATTAATTTTTGAAGAAAATTTAATTATCGTGTTTTAGGCGATATCTCCCTGTTTATTTTTCGTCAAAATTTAATACAGTTTGACCCGGATAGACCATATTCGTACGGAATTACTTACAACATTTTCATAAAGTCTCCCTGCGATTGGAAGTGAATATGAATGAATACTGGTTTAAAACTACAAACTACTAAACATTTGAGTATCTAACTGTTCCTTAAACATTGAACTACATTAATTGTATAGCTAACACTATGATAACTTACATTATAAGAAAGTTATGTCAGAAATTGTTGTAGTGTACCTATTTTAAATATATTTTGATCGAAAGGTGCTTATAATATTGGCACAAAAACGTTTTAGGTAGGATGCATTGTTGAAATGTGCTCTATTTTTTGAAAAACTAATAACTAGCCTTTAACGACTTGCAGACATTAATAATTTATTTGTTTTTAATTTCTAATAACTGATCTTCTCTTTTTAGCGGTATCTTTTATTTTTCATAACAATTTATCACGATTTTTCTGGTCCCTGAGGTCTTAACCAAAAATAAACAGTCTAATACTCTAAATGTTGGACGTACGTTTAAGCTCAGCAGTTTTAGGGACGGTTCCTATAAAATACAATAAGTTCCACTATCTTAGTTAATAACCGGCGGTTTCTCATAAAAATTGTCTAAAATCTTATATAATAGTACATTTACTACAATGGATTGAAAACTAAACATATATTACTTGTGATGTTAAAACCTTACTACCTTTTAGATCACCTACACACACCCGTTTTGTCTATTACTTTGTTGAACAAAACTAATTAAAGTTAGCGACTCCAATGCAAACGTGATTTCTTATACAGGGCGTTGAAAACCTTAAAGTAGCTACAGGGTAAACAACATACCAATATAAAGAAAATATTTAGCACTGAGAGATTTAAAAATCAACGCGCTTATTGTTTTTAAAAACTTTAATCTTTAAAATTTGTCGTTCTTTCGATAAACCTATGAAATAAAACGCTATCTTGGATTATGTATTTATTAAAATTTGAATATTAGTGTATTTTAGGAAATATTGTCATATAATAGAAAATTGCACATTTCAATTGTGTCTTAAATTTGAGTTTAAAAATTCACTAAAATGCAATACTTTCGCATATACAGAGTGTTGCAAATAAAATCGCTGAAAATCTTTGTGTTACTAATCCTACTCATATACTGAAGAGCTTACGTTGACCACCTACCTTTAAGTTATTCAAGTATAAATTTTGGTGAATGTCTCCTAAGATCTGGCCTATTGCTATACTATAGAATTATACTGTTAATTTCATCGCTACTCAGAATCAATAGTGTACTATTATCATTATATGGTCAACGCAAGGATATGTAATAAAGGATGTTTTTAGTGTATTACTCAACTACGTTGCTTTGCTATTAAACTATTTATAAGCCAGATTAAGCGCTAGGAGTTAACTAGCCCACAATAATAGATATCTGTTAATTCAGTGAACAGAATTACCTCAAGAACAGTTTGCCTTTAGCAATACAATGTCTAGATGAATTTCTTAACACACTTAACATTCATCAATTATTGCCTCCAGATATTTACGTAAATTATTTGTAATATGGGATATTTCTAAAGATATTGCTTGTAATAAAATCATATTTGCATCATTTTAGTTTCAATAATAAACCTTATTCCTTATATTTAAACATCCGCAATAGGGAGGTGCATAAAAATTACATATTTATTTTTTAAGCTATTGTTATACAAAAAGTCCTCAGGAATTGATTTGCAAAAGAATTTTGTAATTATGTTTAACAAGGCCCAAGATATAGCGAAATGAAATTTGGTAATTTTTTGAACCGCTTGAGCGATTTCCAATTGGATTAACGTCACGCGCTCGCCGTTTTCATGTCACACGAATGTTATCCCATAAGAACGGTCAGTTCATTTAAATGAATTTAGAGAAAAAAATTTGAAGCTACAAATTCCCGAAACCTCCCTTACATAAATATAGAAATGTTAATTAATTTTATAACAGTAAATGCCAGTTAAAACCAACCGAAAACCAGTGGAATAAAACTTCAGCGGTACGTAGATAGTACTTTAAACACATTTTATTTCTTAATACTATAAATTGCTTCGTAATAGAATTGGCTACTAAAATTGTAATGTTTGATACACAGCAAGCATAAATTTATGCAACTAAGCTGCAATAAATCTTGCTCATTTATTTATTTTATCTTAAATCGTTTTAATTATTAATTTTTATCTTTATAGGGACACTTTAATGGTAAATAATTAAGCTTAAAAAACCCTCTTATAAGTAGAAAGATGTGTGTAAACGAGCAATGTTGTGCGCATTAAATGTAGTAAAATATAACAATAGCGCGGTAAAATTTCGTTATTAAACTATGTAATATTTTACAGCTAAGGACATTTCATGATGTGGGGTTTCATACGTATTCTTGTTTTACTAAGAGTATATACGCTCGTAAAAATTTTGCATGTCTTCCTTTAGCTATAACAAGTATGAAATTATTAAATATATTTAAATTAAAAACAATCAGTCGGTATTACATTAAAATTGCCCTCGCAACAGTAAAGCATTGATTTTAGAAAAACTTTTTCAATATTTCGTCTTGCAACCGTAAATCACATCTTTATTTCCGTCTTGGACATGGTTACAAATATTTTAAGCGGCGTTTTAATGTATGTATTTGTACATCCTGTCACAGAACACGACTTTTAGGAAAACGTATTAAACACATAACTCTATTTGCTTAATGCAGAAATCAATCAGCAACTAAATATGAAACCTGGCATTGTGTCAACTTGAAAACATATATACGCTAATTGTATCTTTAGGACCTAGTCCCTATATTGGGTACGTTTTCTATCCTCACTTTATCGGATAATTATTTATTCCTTTAACCTTCGGATGACCAAGCGGAGTCAAATTTGACCCCAAGACTTGTTGTTTTTAAATAAATCACTAAATAGTATTTTCCTCTGCCTGATTATTATTTTAGCTGAGTGTTCTGTTATTTATATTAATTACAAGTCATGAAAAATCAAATTTATCTCTTTGTATAGCTTTTAAAATACTTTTGGGGGTTTGGGGATAAAAATGACCCCTCTTGATCATTCATATTACAATATTGATTTTTATGTAGTTTATTATTGGTATTAATTTGAGTGCACGGGCTACTTGTGGTACATGTTATCATTCCTGTCTCTCCTGCACATTACAAACTCACATAATTAGCAGTAGGCATTGCGACCCCAAAGTGTGTTTGTTCATTTGTTGTGAATTTATGATAGTACAATATGGTTAGAAATCATTTTACTGAAGTTGAATTAGAGGACTTGTTAAATGTGAATGATTTTAATCATATTGGAGATGAAATATTATTGGACAATGAAGATGGGGTATTAGATGATCACAACTCATATTCTGAATCTGAAAACAGTTCAACAGACACACAAAATGAGAATAACAGCGCAAATGCAGCTATTACAATGTTGGCACGAAATGACACAATATGGAAAAGAACTAAACGTCATAGCAGCAGGCAGGCAGCTCAAAACATATTGAATAAAAATTCTGATATAACTAATTACAGCAAAAATATTACTGGAGGCTTTTAAATTATTTATATCTGATGATATTTTATAAACTGTTATTCGTGAAACAAACAACCAAGCTTACACAATTTTGGGTGACGACTGGAATCATATGACTACAGAAGAAATAAATGATTTTATTAGATTGGTTAGAGTTATGGAACACAGAAAATCCTGCATTTCAAAGACCTATTTTTTGTGTTACAATGTCCCGAAGTAGAATGGTCAATTTTGCGATTTATACGATCAATGATTTCGTAACCAGGCAAGAAAGACGCCAATAAAACAAACTAAGTGCAATTCGTGACATAAATAATATATTCGTTTCAAACTGTAAGAAATCTTATAATCCCTAGCCCCAAGTTTGCATTGATGAACAATTAGTACCCTTTTGCAGTCGATGTCCATTCAGTATCTATATGAAGTCCAAACCTGATAAATACGGGATAAAGATATGGATGCTTTGTAATTAAATAAACCAGTTTACAAGTTTTATACAAATTTATCGGCATAAAGAACAATACACCAGAAAGGGAGCAATGGATGTCAATACATATTTGATAGAAAAACTGTTATTTATTTTTTTCTATGCAAACGTGTGGTATTGGACTTAATTGATGAATTAGGTGCAAGATACGGTATAACAACAGACAATTTTTTTTAGCTCTTTACAACTTCCAAATGAGTTAGTATTGCAATCAAAATCACTTACTGGAACTATCAAAAAAAATCGCAGAGCTTCCTAGAGAATTTGTCCCCAAGAAAAGTCACGCAGAACATTCAAGTGATATTTTATACACAAAAGAAGAATTTTAGTTTCTTATGTACCAAAGAAGAATAGAAGTGTTCTATTACTAAGTTACAACATTCCGATCTAAGTATATCAGATAAGGCAACCGCTTATGAACCCCAAAACAAAGGCGCCGTTGATTATACTGATAAGGAGGTCAAAGAATATTCTTGCAATTGAAATACAAAGCGTTGGCTGTTAGTATAGTTCTTCAATTTCATCGATATATCAGCAATAAATGCATTTACTTTATATGTAGAAAAATATAAGAACTATGAAGAAAGGAAATCATTTTGTAGAAGACTCTTTCTAAAAAATCTGGGAATGGAACTAGTTGCTCCTCTAATTAAGTGAAGGTCGCGTGAAGGATTACATCGACATATTCAAAGGGCTATAAGTATGGTAGTCAAAGCTGATGAAGAAGTACATGATAGGAATATGATTCATAAAGAAGGTCCACCTAAATACAGGCGCTGTAAAATTTGTATTCGTTCATTTGACAGAAAAGTCTCTACCAAATGTGATAAGTGCAATACAAACATAAAAAGACAGTAACATGGAATAACTGTAACAATACTATTTAGTGTATACAAATAGAATGTGTAAAAATTAAATATTGAAGTATTCATTTTAGTTTTATGATTTAAGTGTCTAGCAACCTTTATTTATTGGTTTTTCGATTTTATTTCATTTGAAGTGAAAGTTATTTAATTAAATGTGTATTGCGTATATTAATAAATGATTTAAATGCATAAGAAGCTTCTTTAATGTGAAATAGGAGGGGTTCAATATTGACCCCTCTTGGTCATCCATGTACCAAAAAAATCTTGATCATCCGAAAGCTAAACACGTAAATAACATTTTTTAAAAATTTTGTAATCATCGAAATATATTTTTATAATTATGCATAATTTATCTAATTTTGATTAACGTCAAAAATTGGTTTACCTGCCTATTAGCGATGTTTAGATGTTTTAGTAGATGTTCTTTAATAACAAATAGCTCGTTAGATTACATTTTAAAACGAGCATTGATTACTTACAAATAGATTGTTATACTAATTTTTTATATTGGCGCTGCTATCGCGATCAAAGGGAAGCCATGGAGTTTGGTAGCTGCATAAAATTAAACATATCTAAAGATTATGTGATATCCTATTCCTCTACTGTAAATTCGCTATTGGTCTGGGTTCTGCTGTTTTTCTTTCTTCGATGTTGCTTCTTTGTTGTGATGTGTATCTATTTCATTCGATGTTGGTAGCCAAACTCTGTAAAATTAAACTTAGGTTACTGCTATTTTCCATTGTGTTTCTGTATTGGCAAAATGGTAGTTTTTTTACTTAACTTGTTTAGTATGTCCTAGTCATTTTTATTTTGTAGTAGTTCTGCTATTGGTTTGTTTTTAGTTAATGTTCTTAAAGGTTGTAGTTGTTCAGTGGTGATGTATCAGTCGCAAAATATATGTTCTAGTGTACCTGTTGCCCCACAGTGACAATTGGGACTGTTTCTACTGTTTATTTTGTTTAGGTATATTGGGTATGGTCCATGAACAGTAATAAAATAGATCATACCTCTGGAAGAGCAAAATCAACTGTTACTCTGACAAAATCTGACATTTGGCAAGAGAAGACGGGTTTTTCTGCCTGTTGAAGAGTTGTTTCATTCTTCATTTTGCCAAAATGTTGTACTTCTGTTTGTGATATCAGATGTTGTCATTGCTCTGTCTCTCAGCGTATTGATTACTCTAAGTTGCCTTTTTTAAGCCAGTCCCTGGCTGTTATTTTCTTGATTTGTAAATAAGGGGGGTAATATACAAGATCACTAAAAGGAGATCTAATGACCTAGTGCTGAATGCCTCGGTGATTCTGAGTATTGCTCCCATCTGCGTAAAAAGTAGTTTCTTCTTAATAGAACCAATTTTAAGTTTGTCTTCGCATGTAGAAACAGCGTATGTTATTATTGCCACTAAGATATTGTTCATGTAAACCCTTGCACTTGATACAGGGATCTTGAAGTCTTTTTGTGCAATCCAGGCTATCTTGTGTATAATAGTGGTTCCTCTCTCGCATGGTTATTTATATGTTGTTTGAAGTTCTGACTTTCGTCAATTGTGACTCCTTGGTATTGGGTGCTTTTGGCTCTAGAGATAGTTTTTGCATCCAATGTTATTAGTGGGTCCCTCTGTAGGATCCCACTCACGAATATGTAAGTTCTCTTTGCAGGTGATACCTGTAGTTTGATCACTGAGCACCAATTTTGACTCCTTTTAAGTGTTAAGTTCATTTTCACTTCTAGTTATCTTCTGAACTCTGCTTCTAGGAGCATGGCTACGTCGTTTGCGTATGCGATAGTTCTAGTATAGTGTCGTCTTCTACTAATCTCAGGAGCAGGTCGTCTAGTACTGTGTTCCAAAAGAAAGCCTGCAAATGGAACCTTGCAGGCACCCTTCGGTGACTTGTTTATGCGTGCGTTTTATTATGGCGTCCCTGTCCTGGCAATAGTTTTTGACGTTTAGAATTTGGTATTTCGGTGTATTACGTTTTAGTAGGGCATGGATCAGTGCTGGCCACCATAGGTTACGAATGTCCCACAGCTGTCAATGCAGACTAGTACGTATATTTAGCTGAACTTTGCGAGATGGATTGCAAAAACTAGGTGATCGCATCTTCGACCGATTTGTCTTTTATAAAGCTTTTACTAAGTCCGTAGTCTGTTAGGTGTGTGTTAGTCTGTCGATCAAAAGTTTTTCTTGTAGTTTTCCTAGTGTGTTTAAAAGACAAATCGATCGATAGGACTTGCTGTTTTGAAGGTTTTTCCCTTGTCCTTCTTTGATGATTATTATAATTGCCTGTTCCTGGACGTTCGATATTCTCACCTACACTGAGCATTCATTGAAGAGAGTCTCAAGGATTTGTAAAAGAGATTCTTTGAGTTGTTTGACGATTTCATTACGTATTTGCTCTGGTGTTGGTGCTTTTTGTTAGAAAGTTTGTCTATTGCGTTGGGTACGTCTGCCATTATAATGGATGTTAGTAGGTTTTGATTTGGTTCGGTCATATATGTGTTTTTTCTTATGATTGAGTATGATTATCTGTTGTAAGGTGGTCGTCTGGTAATAGACTGTAAAGTAAGTTACTGTTTCGGCCCATGAGGTTGTGAAAGTTCCATCCCCTTTACGTAATGTATTGATTTCCGTCCTTATGTACCTTCATAGCTTTGTCCTTAACTCCTTCTCTGTAAACGTGATCCGGCTGTTAATTTTCGTTAAATAAATTTTGTTAACGTACCGGGATTTTAAATTTCTGTAGCGTGTTAGTGTGTAAGTTCGTAGTTCCGTAGTTAAGGCGTTTTGGTAGATTTTTTTCGCTTTTCTAAGGTTTCTTCGTAGGCTTGTCAAGTGGCTGTTCAAAAAGTTGGTCTTACTTTTTGTTTTGGGGTAGTGTCTGGGGATGGCAAGTTTCATAACGTCTAGGATAAGATTTCGTTAATGTTTTTGTGTCGTCTTCATGTTGTCGTTTCATTGTATAATTGGAAGTGGTTTGAAAGAATTTTGTAATGATATTCAATTAGTTTTGTTATAATTAAATATTTTGTTTGATTTTGCTATGGATCATAATCTGTTTTCTGTGGTTAGAGTAAATTTAATTACATTATGGTTGCCGTTTGCCGTTACCTTCCAGTCCGTCATCATGTCAAGTGTTTGTTAAATGCAGAGAGTAACCTCTATATTTTTCTGTGTTATTTGCGCCGTGATATGTCGGTGGGTTATTGGGTTCATTTAGAATTTTGAGTTGTGATTCTTGTACTAAATCAAGTAATTTGTCTCCTTTACCATCTGCCCTGTCACTGTGCCACATATGTTTACGCAATTTTACGGATTCTTCTGAGATGTTCGTCTCAAAATTAAAAGCAGGGGCTTATCAGTATCCATCTGCTTGATGCTGTAATTTCTATACAAACGTAGTGGGATTCGCTAAGATGTTCCACCACGATTGTTGTTATGTTTCTATCTAAAATTATTATGGCAGCCTTAGAGGAAACTCCTTTAGCTATTTGGAGGCTACACACTGGCATCCCCGGAATTTTGTTGTCTATAGTTGTGTAGAGTTCTTGTAGAAGTAATATATCTATCTCAGCTTCCCCTGCAATCTTGCGCAGTTCATGTGTAATTGTCCTACTTCTTAGACTGTTAAGTTATTGTAGTTTAGTCAAGTGTTAGGAATATCTGGTTAAGGTGTGGCTGTTGGGTTAGCTTTGTGTAAGTTCAAAAGTCACTCTGCTGTATATTATTAAATAGCACCAGTTAAGCGATTGCATATCCAGTTCCTTTCCTCTTCGTCGAAATCTTTTTGTAGCAGGTCTTTCAATTCTGATGGATTCGTTGGGAGATTCATACAGTGAAGTTGAATTCTATCTACTGAGCCCGAAACTGGAAATTTAATTTAATGTCCGTTTGTATGTACTATTATAATAATTATAATTTAGGGTTATGTGTTCTTCTAGGCTACTTAATTTAATGTCTATTTCCATTTTGGCTTAAAATTGGCATGAAACGGGATAATAAAAAAATCAAATTTAATAATAAAAATAACACAGTATTCGTCTCATAAATCTAATGTGAATTATTTACTCAGCTTTCATTCTCGCCCCGTAAGTGAACGTATTCAGCACCCTCTCGTTAACTTGACGGACTCTGCCAATAATGAAATATCCAAAAAGTGTTTCCAGTGTCAATAAACCGATCTTTAGGCGCAGTCATGTAGAAATAATATGTAATAATATCGTAAACACAGCTTACAATGCAAATTTGAATTTAAGTAACTAATGAAGATTTAAACGTTAAAACTTCTTTGTATAGTAACACAGTAAAAGGGACGTGTTTTTAATGTAATTCATAGATAATGGAATCAATTGAAAAATTTTCTTGCGTTTATTTAAAAAAATTGTTTGAAGCTAATGAGATAATTAGGTTTTTGTAATACTAATGTATAAAAGCTACAACAATACAAGACTAAACTAGTTTTAATTATTTATTTTATTGTACCACGGAGAAAGTAAAAATCATTTTAATAAATAATTTTCGTTGAAAAGGTATATAATAAAAATTTCATCTAAAAATAAAATTACCGCTAAAGGTAATAATACTTATAAAACCCGAAAGCAACTTACAAGAACGAGCTTTGCTTGTTAAAGCAACTTCAAAATTTTGGTAATTTGTAAATAATGAAATATCTAATTTTTTGAATAATTTTATAAACTTTCTAAACTTTTAATTAGATAACTACTTATACCCAACATATTATTTTTTCATGCCTTTATTATATAATATTTATATAGAAAATGAAGTAAAATCCATTGTAATTTTATAAAACTATTTAAAACTGAAAATTGTAGAATACCTATCAAGCGTTTTGTAAGATGTATTAAAGAACATTATTGTTGGTATTTAAAATAATTGTAGATAAATATTTGAGATAGTTTCTAGAGTGGCAATAGCTGAAATATTTAGACACAATCAAGTCGTTGGAATTGAGTGATATAAAATTGAGCATTAGCTTTTACAGAGAAGGATATTTTCCACTAATTACCTAATATTCACTAATTTCCGATAGGAGAGTATGATTGGGATTGGTGGAACGGGTTGCCAACCGAAAAAAATGAATTTTATTAAAAATCAATACCTACATTTGCGTGTTTTAAAATTACAGATTGAAGCGTCCAGTTACAAAAGTCATGCGCGAAAAGAGTAAAATGCTGCGGACTAATCACAAAGAATATAAAAAACACAGACGTGTGGCATGAGGAAGGGGTATGGGGATTTATACCAGCATTCAGGGGTTGCTAAAGCTGGCGGGTTGAATCGTTTTGTTCTCCAAACTGATTTTCGAACACATACTCATTTGAACAACAGACAAAAGCTAAAAACCAATAGTCCTTCGTTTTCATTTATTCACTGGCTCGCGTTGTGTTGGAAAAGCTTTTTTGTTTGTTTGGAAGCATCGAGAACGGGGTACGATGCAGAAATTGCAACCCCGTTGATTAGTAGCAGTACAACTGCTAGGGGAAGCGAAATTCAGGCTGTAATTATTATAATTATTTGGCGACTGGACGTAAACTGATGATATATGTCTAGCTTAGAAAATAAATGGTTCTCCTGAATTGTATTTTGCCAACCACGTTCCATCCCTTAGCACAAACACCCTGCATCGTTTAACTCTCACATTATTTTTATTAGCATTACAACAAATCTGTTGATGTTTACTACTTTAACCTTGCATTTTTAATTCCGAATGAATTACTTAAATTAAATTGAAATTCCCATTGTTGAACTAACTGAATTTTCCTGTCGTTAATTGCATGTATATATCAGTTACAAATTATTTTCTATTCTGTAAATAAACAATCGTATATATATATATAAATGGAATTTTGAATTTATCGCTCAAAAACAATGGTATTCTATGGTAACGTTTTGATTTTTATTATACTTGTGTTTAAATTTGGTTACCGATAATTCATTACGTTTTTTTTAATTTATATTACTTCTAATTCTACAGACGTCATCCGGCTTTGTAGCGAGTTTATATCATGATGGTTGCTGTTATTGATTTCGATATTATTAACATTTGATTACATCCTTATCGAAAGTAAGACACGTGGAAAGTGCGTGTTTTAGAGGTAGTTTAATACGATTATGCTTAATATATTGCCATCTGCTTTAACACTTGTTCTGAGTTATACAATTAACTCAAAACATTTCAGTTATTGGAATGACATTAAAAAGAATTTTATTTATTCATTCATTATTACAATTTTTAAAAATGTATTAAAAGTGTTTTTTTCCATATAAACTATTAGGAAACTATTAGAATTTAAACATTAACTCAATCTAACATACGTACAAGTTGTAGTAACCACGGCAATCAAAATCTCTTCGTTAAACTCCCTTCAATTTCCGTTACTATCGGGGTAGCCGCTCTGTTAATTTGTATTGCACTTGGCCGATGACTCATAGAAGGAAAAACTGTCGAGAAGAGGGAGACGGCCGATAAATTTATGTGGGTGCCTGAATTAAGTTCCTTTTTAAGTTGAACGTAATTAAAAGTGTTGTGAATCGAATAGAAGGAATGAAATATAATTATGATGACGAGAGCACTTTCATCAGCCACCTGCTGGGCTCTCGTCGAGCACGCACCAGTGACTTCCGATTGATTTTTTTTATTACAATTGTGGTTAGTTCTATTTTATTAGGGTTAACATGTGATTATATTTAAAAAATTAAATTCCCTAATATTCCATTAATTTTATGTTTTATTTAATATACTGACTGACTGGATAATTCATATTTATCGTGCTATCTGCCTTAAAAACGAAATTACTTGCTTTACTGCGTTAATTTTAAATCTTTTGAATAAAAAATTTAAATAATGAAATAAAATAAAAATATTAATTCAAATAAAACGGTCGTAATAAAGCCTTAGAATATACATAGACGTCAAAACACGATAAAACTTTCATTAGTAAACAAATTTTATTATTTATGTTAATGGACTCTGTATTTAATATTTAAACAATCATACGCGAGTGACTGAAGTAAAATATTTGAAACAACATAAAAGCACCCAGCGGATTTTTAACTCTAAACTTATACATATTTCAGTGAAACTAATTCAAGCAAAAATCTAATTCAATGCATCAAATGCTTTTGTAAATACAGATCGCTATTGCGCTTTATAATCACAATCGATGAAAAAGTATGATATTGACTCACACTTAAAAATAGTTACGTTATTTGTGAATACTGGGCGTTGCAAGAGAACGTGCACTGCTTCAAGGCGGTGGATCTTGAGCACTTGTAAGATGCCAGAAAAATAATAAAAAATTCTTTCAGAATATTTTAACGTTTCCTTAAATTTCTCCAAACTTGGCACTGTGTGTCATTCGTTTGTGATAATAAATAACATGACCATTAATACAACAAGCGTAATAAGCGGAATTTTTATCTCAATTAAATTCGTCTCCCTATGTTGTGGCACTTCGATTTATAGTTTAGTGTTTTCTTTTTGATTTATTTATTTACGGAAAAAATCTTTTTTTATAAAAATGTAACGGTTATAAGCGTACCATAATAATTAGTATTTTGTGTAATTCAGACACTGATGTGATTTTCAAAATAAGTTGCTCTCTTAAATGTGTTTCCTAAATTGTAAGTATTTATTATGAGTGAGCAACTTAATACATAAGCATAATGGAATTTTGAAATTTTAATACACGAACAACTTTCGTCTGATTTCAAAAATTTAACTATTACGATTGTTTTAAAAAGGGAGCGTTTCAATGTATTGAAAAATTATTTCATTTAGATTATTATTAATCAGTTATGTCGAGGAAGTCTATATAAACTCAAGATATGAAAATTGTGTACCGCCAAATCGCCTGCACAAATGGTGATGTTGCTTGGAATTTGTATGAAATGCAGCAGGTACTATATCCTAAATTCGTATATTAATCAGAAAGGATGTGTTTATAGATGCACATTAGTTATTTAAACCTAATACATAATTTATGGTATTACTTTAGGTAACCCCTTTTCTATATAAATATTTTTATTGCATAAACAGTATAGCTACACTTCCTTTCAAATTAAACTTATTCGAGGTGTAATTTCACATATCAAACGGAAATTAATAATAGATCAAATGTATTTAGCACTGGACCCACAACAGTATTAAAATAAAATAATTTGAAAACCTGAATATTCTACTAAAATTAGTAACAACAATAATTATTTAAGGTTTTGTCAATACATTAATGTTCGGTACAAACCAAAACATAAAAATGCATATTTATTACTTTCTTAAATGGAATTTTGGCAGCCTGCCAAAGCAATTTTTCAACACTAATATGCTTTGAGATAAATTGTTATTTAAAGTATTTATTTATTGATAACCAAATGGTTAAATTTGCATGTGCATTTACTTACGAGCTTCTTACTAAACCCATATTTATTTGGCTATAAAATTATAGGTTATTATATTCAATTGTTAAACATGATGTTTCAATGTGTTTGAAATATTTTGCTTTGAGAACTTTTACACTTCAAACACTAAATTTGAACATTTTTTAATTGTAAAAATTTTTATTTCTGTACAAAATGTGATGTTTGACTTATCTTCGTAATTTGCAATGAGTTTCAATACTAGAAAATGTATTCAGACATCTTCATCTACAGAATAACACACTGTATTATAGGTATTCTATAAAACACTTAGCTTACTTTATTTATACGTAGACAAGTATTTATTGAAAAATTCCACCTTTATTTTAGTTAGTAATTGTTTATAATCCTTGAAGAATGAGTACTTTACTATCCACTAAGTGATAATCATAGAGGTCACCTTTACTATATGTTTAAAGCACAAATATTTGGCGTTACAAATCATTGACATAGAAATTAAACCTAACTTATTCATCTGTTATAATTTAAATGGTTAAGCTGTAAGTTTTGAAAAGACTTGACTGGGACCGCAAAATTCATCCCACTCCACTGGTTTTGGAGTTTTGCCTATTTGAGTATACATCAAAGCCAGAAATTAGCCATAAAGGAAATAAAATATATAGTAGTATACTATTAATAACCACAATCAAATTTTAGCAACTTTATTTGTCGACATAATCCTTCTTAAGTTGGACACACTTTTCCCACCGGTAGTCCAACATCACGACCACCTTCTGGAAGAAATTTTTTCCTTCCTTGTCAAACTACCCATTTGCTTCGTTGGTCAAAGATTCCTTTCATCGATGATCTTTAAGTTTTAGGAACAGCTGATAGTCGCTTGGGGCCAAATCTGGGGAATATGGTGGGTGGTATACGATTTCAAACCCTGCATTACGAATGGTAATTATTGTAACCAGCAACTTGTGCACTGGGACACTGTCTTTCCCCGCCTTTCTTCTTTTACAGCTTCTCGCAATTTGACTGTCAGTTGTGCATAGTAGTAGCCTATTATGGTAGCCCGTTTTTATAGATAGTAAACCAGCAACACTCCTTATGCATCCACAAATACTGCAGCCATAACTTTGCCGGCCATGTTGATCTTCACAGGATGTTCTCCCACACTTAAACTCGCGGCATCACCTCTTAACTACGTCAACACTGAGGAGTCCGTAAAGGCACAGTTAAATCTGCATAGAACTCCGTTGGAGTTAACCCCTTTTTTCCAAATATTTAATCATACTTTGCTCGTCGGCAGATGAATTTGAGTACTGTGACTTGACCGGTGCTAGTTGAGACTTGCAAATTCAGAGGTCGAGCACATGAACGTATTTTTCTATTCAATATAGTTTTAAATCCTCATCTTAATGGGAAATAGGTCAGAGGTGTTGCCTAGAGATCCACCCTTGTAAGTTGTCATTGCGCTTTAACTGTATGAGGGTTATCTCAAAATTAATGATTATCTAATTATAATTTCTAAAAGAAATATCGTTCAAACTTTTTAAATAATTTGTTGTTGTCAAGTAAACCCTTAAGAACTACCCGTTTCATAAAGTGCATGTTATTTTGTAACAACCTGTATTAGACAGACCATAAACACCTAAGTAAATAATTATAAATAATGATGGTAAAACAATTTATTTTCCCCTCATCTGTTAACACCATAGTAAACATTAACTCCTTAATGATAAAAATGATGTATTATTCATAATAATTTTTAATCTATATCTTTTTTGTCTGCTCTTTCATATGTCCAATTTGCTTTTCATCATCAATGAAAAATAATCTGCACCTCGTAAGTTGGGACCAACAGCTTTATAAATAGATAAATAAATAGACGTTATTTGAAAATTAAAGAAGTTTTCTCAGTAATTGCATAATTTTAAGCGTGATCACGATTACCATTCACAAAACATCTATGGTCCATTGACAGACCTGCGATTACTATAATTTGTTGATATATCTAATTAAAGCAAAGTCGGGATAGAGAGCCGATGCCAGTCTCAATCTTCGTGCCGATGTTATATTTGGAAACTGTGGTATCTTACCTAAGCCTTATTTAGCACCCCCTTAAGCGAACCAAGTTTAGGCGCCAGTGAATATATAAAGACTTGAATTTAGGAGTGGATTCACAGAATAGAAGCAAATTTGAGAATATTTTATTTGTACTTGTTACAGAATGTATACATTTACAATTATGACATTAAATGACCTAGTACACAGTCTTTATACTTTGTGAAATTTAAATGCAGCATTCTTGTAGTTTCAATGGACTTTAACTTGTGCAGTGCTGTCTTGCAAGTTGTGACATATTTGTCCATTTAAATTCCACCCTACAAGTCTGTACATTCCAATCATTGAATTATTACATGAAATCGTAGGCGGTCTTACAACTGCGTTGACCTTACGTTCCTTTTTAAATTACATTTGATTAATATATTTTATGTCCCTATTCGTTTCCGACTAAGATAATTCTATTACGATTGTTCTTAACATATTTCGCGGCTTCAATTATATCTTAAATATTTACAGTTAATTTAACTCTACGCGCTGCTCCCTAATCGGGACCACTCATTTCAAACTCTTGCGCGTCTGATTGGAGGTTGGCCATGACTTATTTCCAACGAATCTTGTACTATCTGCTTAATCCAATACGATTGTGATGATTACGATGATATCCCAGGTCCATGCTGTTTAGATAGATTTGTTTCCATATACGTGAGTGTGGTTCCATTTCCCATTCTTCGTCCTTGTTTATTAATGTGCATCGGTTTGAACACGGTATCGGGTTTTAGGCCTACGACTTTCTTTGGCAATGTCAAGGTTATGTTTATGCATACTTGTTTTACAAACGTTACTTTTATTGTCGTTTGTAGTTGCTATTTTACAGTTCTATGACTATCCCAAGCAGCACTTTTAGTTATTGATACGTACTAACAACTCTTAAGTTAACTTCAAGGTGTTTGGTTACTATCCATTTCAACCATTCTAAAACGTCTCTATAACGTATACGAGTATGTTACTAAAATGAGGAATAGCATTTACGTATATATTACTTGTTTATCATCGTTGCAATTACGTTTCTCTAACTAGAAAGTTACGTGTAAATGCCGTTACAGTTTAGTCGCTGAAACTTGTAATTACTTTGCATCCTTTTAACAATGTTGTTTTATCTCACTCAAGTAACTTTGTAAGCATATTATATGGCTATCTTTTTCTATAGAACCTTATCGTGAGGTTACAAGGAATACAGTAAACAGTTAATATGGATGAATACTTATAAGTAATCAAGAAAGTATAATACGTGCGTAACATGTAAGCACAATGCTCTTAAAATAAAAGCGAACGCCTGTTTGTTGACAAATGTGATTATGATACCTCCATACAATATGAGCGCCTCGAGAAATATTAATATTTGCGAAAATAAATATTACAAAAATTATATTAAAAAACCACTGAAGCATTTGAAGTGAAAATATACAACATATTTTCATGCAAGTTGTAGATATAAATTATCTGAAGTAAAAATAAATAAAATATGAACAAAATAATTTAAGCAAAATGACGTTATTCATTGATTAGTATTAACGACTTCGATAAAATATGGCGATGTTCACATAAATACCTTGACGTTAAATTCTTTGGTTATTTTAGTGTTATTGGAACTTGCGTTTCAACTAGCAAGGAACTGAATTTATAGTCGTGAACAATAACAACCAAACCTTACAAAAACTTGATACATGACTTGTAAAAAGCTACTTCTTCAAGGTACTAATTAAGTATTTAAAGATAGCTTACATTTTTACTATAAAGTTGACATTTCTTAAGAGTAATTATGAATTGTTTTTATTACGTTGCAGGTACTTCTAATGCTACTGAAACGTATAGTGTTAGTTATTTAGTAATTATAAATGGTAAATTTTACAATATTTTCACTGGTAAATAGTGAATCAAAATAGAAATATATGTAATAGTTCGGTAATATTTACTGCGGTAAAGTAAATATAACTCCAATACCAGTCATAATTACTTAAGGTGCTACTTGGGATAATATTTACCGTCATATTTTCGCGGGCTACATAAAAGATGACGGCGACTCGTTCGGACCTCGGGGTTACATACAGCCATGTATCTAGGGTATGAAGTTCTTTCTATTTTGTATGTTGCAGTTCACTTACTTTGTTGACATCGTTGACATGTGTTAAAAGAAACTAGAGTTGGTTAATGTAGTTGATGGCGGTCGGTTCTTTAATACGAGGGTTGCCTTTTATGTTGTTACAAATGACCACTAGATGTCGCTAGTGTAATAAGTTATTGCCATATTCGTAAAATTTGACATTTTGTAT
>JAHWXV010418895.1:0-15293 GCA_024586415.1 Phrixothrix hirtus
TGTATATATATATATATATATATATATATATATATATATATATATATATATATATATTTGTATCATGACTTTGGTTGTAACTAGTTTAATTAACAGATTTGCTTTTAATTTCAATTAATATTTGGTGTCATTTATTGATAAGTTATATTTACTTTACTGTGTCTTTCTGGGCTAGGTGTACACCTTTTTAAAACGTTACTTTTATTTGTATTTAATTATGTAGCACTGGAAATGTACTTTATTTTAATTTAAACTATTTACAATTAATTTTAACTCAGGTTAATTGCACACTTATTGTTTCAAATTGTATTCTGTGTTGATATTCATTTATCCTTACATTTTCAACTATTTACATGTACAGCGGTTATATTATCTTTGTAATATAATTATTTATTAATTGTTTATACAATTATATAGTCAGAAATAAGGCTTTGTAACAGAAAAATCATTTATTAAACGTAATAAATCAAGTTCTACAATGTTTGTATTTCATTATAGGTATGAACCAAATTAAGTTTGATGATAGCCGTTCCTTTTGTAATTACTGAACGTAGATGGCATATTAATCCCCTTTCTGGTTAATATTTTTCGTCGATATGATTAATTCACCACTCTAATCTGCAAAATGGCGTTTACTTGTTGGTATCGAGTAATATTGTGTTTTAACTTTGTTGTTTTCGCGAGTGAAATTTTGTTTAGGTAATTATCGCTTGGTGTTAAATTATTTATAATTGACCTACGTTTAATTAGCGGATCGTGGCCCGACATCCACCGATGTCAGTACGTGGCGGAAATGATCTAACTGGTGGGTGACCTCTTCACAGCTGTACGGATGAGATCCGAAGTGTATTCCACACCTGGGTGAGTGTTATTATGAATAATTCTTGACCAAACGAAAATTGTAGTTTTGTTCATTAATTGAATTCAAAGATTTGAAGTGCAAGTAAACAGATTATGTGATCTGTTTCAACTAAATGCGGTGAATCGCCTACAGAATGTTCCGCTTCTCTTAATTTTGAAATAGCACGGCATGTTATTCTGAATCCGATTTGAATTATGAAACGTAATAAAAATATTTCGGTTTAGTGTGGTAATTTTAATATTTGTTTTATACAACGGTTAAAGCACCTTTCGTTGTGGGGTGATTTATTCCATATAATTCTAGATTTAAATATTTGAATTGTCGGATGAGGTGTTTTACAAGCAAAGGCTGTAAACGATCTCTGAAATTTAACTTTAAAACTCGTGCTTTTATATCAAACTGTTATCTGTAATTTCAAAGAGAAACGGCTTTCTAGTAACTTAACACGTTTACTGCTCAAGATGCATACGGTGCGCTCACGCAGTATTGGTGAGCATTGGGCGTCTTCACATGTTTAATTAACATATTCTACAATTAGTTAATATACCATCGGATGCGCGATTTAATTTGCTCGAAGTAGTAATAACAATCATTGATGGGACTGCTTCTGATTCCTAATAATTAACAAAATAGTTATACAAGTGTAATTGCATGAATTAACAAAATCAATGGTTATGCATAATATAGCGATTATCAATCTGAATTAATCTTTAGTTAAATAAGTTACATTTTAATTAACATAAAGCAATTAAATCAATTTAAATGATGTAGAAATTCCATTAATAGCTAAAACTAAGGCATGTCTATCTCATCTTCCCTAGCCATACAGGTTATTTATATACAAAGTTCAAACTCCTTGACCTACATAGGTAATATTTTATTGCCTAAGGTCAAAAATCTTGAATTGTTAGATTAATAGTTCATACAAGAAATTTTAAGGTATTTATAATCCTATTGTTAATTAATGCAACGGTAATAAAAGTAAATAAACAAATAAATAAATGTTTGCTAAAAATTCGGGAATTATAAAAATTATAATTAAATGATGTATATACAAGATGTTTGATTTTAAATTAAAGAAACGGTTTTAAGTAATTTAAATAAAATTTAATGCAGCTACGCCTTTATATGCAGCAAGTTTATCCTATTAATTTATTGACTTAATTATTTACAAAAGGTAAACTTGAAGCAGTGGCTTAGGTTCATTCCAACATTGTGATTAAATTGTCATGAACTAAAATTTATAAAACATTAAGTGTTAACACAACATTGTCAACATTTAGGTGTAGCCATTAATTTGAAATTTATTTAGATATTTTACAAGATTAGGTAAATTGGCTGATCTGTTGTGACGTTTTATTTTTCTCTATTTGTGTCGAGGGAGAAAATTATTTATATTTAGCGTTGATAATCTACAGGCGTGCGGGCCGGGTTTCTTCTTTTACAGGATTTCTCATTAACGGAGGGCTGGATCATTTATACCTAGCTAAACTGGTTATTAAATAAAAGTCAGTAAACGTTCATAAGTTACGTATTATAAATAAAAACAAATAAATGGTTATTTACAAAACGAATATGAAAATTTCAGAATAAATATGTACAAAATAATGATGGGATATTTACACCAATTAACTAAGCGTTCTCTAACACTAAACTAAAATCGACAGTTTAAAACAAACTGAATACATGTTTTAGAATGCTAGAATTAATATGTATACAACGAAGCAATCATGCAACGGTAATTAACTACTGAGTCTAATGAATAACGCTCAAACAATGGCGATATCAATCATCATTGAGAGGAACGGTCCATTTCGGCTAGCATTAACTTTTAATAGCGGACGGTTGACAAAGTTAAATTCTCGACAAAGTGATCAATTGAATAGCGCTTCTCGTATGAGGGCTTCAAACAACAATAATTAATTTATACAAGTATTTAGCGAATGCTAGGATGTACTTGGAAATTTTCTAGAATCAACTTCGTTGGCGAAGATATATAAAACGCGACGACTTGTTACCCTCGCAACTGGCAGAAGCGTTTGAAAACATTCCCTGCGGGTCTGTCAGGTTCGTGCGCCAAGTCCCACGGGTAACTGTGGCGCCAGAACAAGGCAGGCAACCCTGGGCCTATATGATGACGGTTGCCACGAACCTCCAGCTTTACTTTTACCCACGCAACTGTTTAACTGAATAATCGTGTTTAGACTCCAGTGACGATGTCTGCTCTGCAGGCACCTAGATCTCGTCAGCCATGGCAAGAAGGTTTTAAAACTTCCAAGCGTAAACTATGTTCGCCGGTTCAATCGTGTGTTTTAATTCAAAGCTTGATTCTATAAGCGGGCCCTGATAAGAGAGCGTACTTTAGGTTTATTGCGGCGGGTTTGGACCTAGGGCATCGCATCTGATCAAATGTGAAGTGAATCGGTTCGAAGTTGACACCGGAGTGTCTGGCTCGCTCTGCAGTTAAAAGCAAAGTTCTCGTATATCGATGCAGCCTGCTCCGCTGTTGAAAGCGAAGTTCCTTTAGCGTACTTGCGTCGCTCATTATATACTGTTTTGATACGCGGTATCTTTATTCCACTCGCGTACTTTGCTTTCTATTTCAATCTTTCGCTTTACAGTCACTCAGTACTTGACATTTATAACGGGTTAATTTTTTAAATGGCGGTATCTCATTTTATATATACAATTACCTTAACTTATTTTAACTACATATATTATTAGTAGTCTAGCTAATTTTTAATTAGATAAACTCCTAGGTTTACAAACATTTATATCTATAATTAATTATTCCAATTATTCGATGTTTCCCGCACTCCGCGATTCGTTAAAGTCTCTAATTAAATTAATAATAAAATTATAACATTGAAACTCGCGAAAAACTGTATCGGGTTTTATAATCGCGAATTCTGATATTATGAGGGTACTTTACGCTGTCTAAAAATTAAGGGGAAACTAGCTGGGTTCATTAAATGATAGATTAATAGATTAATTGTTCAAATATTTCAAATTAGAACATCATTTGGGATAATATGGATCACTGGTAAAAGAAATTTTGTGGTGTCCCATTGGAAAGTCAATTTTGTTTAAAAATATACAAACTTAACTGTATTAACTATCTTGAAGGATTCGACTACAAAATAATTCCATTTCGTTATACATATAAAACGAGTTAACAGATGGATAATAATAAACGCTAATTTTAAAGTTAATAAGAAAATAAAACATGTCAGAGTCCCAGCATGTAGGATAAGTTTTAATATCAAACTTGTACTAAACAAAAATTACTAAAGATGATGGGTATATCAAATCTAAAATGGCATGTCTAAATTACTAAAATTGGCAGAGGTTAATAGTTCCGAAATATTATAATTATTTTACTTTAACAAAATTGAAATTAAACGAATTAAAAAGAAATACAAATAGAAACATTTTTAAGAAAATGTATACTTTACATCATTTTTATTATTAAATATCAAGTATAATCAGAAAGGATTCGAAGTATAATTAAAATGATGTCCAAGAAAGGCGATGTCATGTTTCATTAAAAATATTTACACTTACTAACAATTCTTTGATTACACAGATGTAAGATAAGATGCTACAATAAAATTTTGTTTACAAAGAGTGGTTCCTTAGTTTCTTTGTTCTGTCGACGATTTTCTTTTAGGGAACTGTATAAAATGGTATTGAAGTCGATAATTAGTTATTTTTTCGAATTATTAATGATGATTTTCAGATGTTATGTTAATTATATACTTATCTTTATGTGTATAAAATAAAGTGTGTAATAAAATGTAATTCGACAAAACTAAAAACCAAAACAGAGAACTTTACTATTACATTTTGCGAATTTGCAAATTGTGAATATTTTATAAATTTTCAATTTATTAACTAGCTGTTCAGTTTAGAAATATTCAATTTTGAAATTTGCATTATCACTTTAGCTCAATAATTTCTGAGGGTTTTTAGATGTTAGTCTAATCAATTCATTTACTT
Organism: Phrixothrix hirtus; assembly: GCA_024586415.1. Lineage (NCBI taxonomy): Eukaryota > Metazoa > Arthropoda > Insecta > Coleoptera > Phengodidae > Phrixothrix > Phrixothrix hirtus. The sequence goes on from JAHWXV010418895.1 coordinate 4,862, forward strand.
CTGCATTGCATGTTATTTCCCATGTAGCATAATTTCGGAACAGAATGTAACATCTGCATTATATCGTAACAGCTGTAGCAACATTGCTTGTAAAGTAGTTCAACAGTAATATAAACTAAGAGAATGTCCCTAAATTTTGTAACAATTTCTTAACCCACATTCAATCATTCAAATTACAAACTATTGCACTTGATAATTCTGAATTTACATTTTTTAAATAGTAACAATTAAAAACAATAGTGCGTCAAAATCTAATGTTATTTCTTTTGTTAAAGTTACAAAAAACACTATTTATAGTAAATGTAGGAATATAATAAGGCACATTTTAAAAGTATTCCTAACTTTACAGAATGTCCCATAGTAGTAAACCAAATCTCTTAAATGCTTTAAATAAAATGTTACATACATTATTTCAGATTTAAATTCATCTTATTTTTCCTAGAATCTCAATATACGATTCTGCCAATGTATATAAGGATTTTCAAAAGTTATGACCATTTCTATAGCATAATTGGCACTGATTCATTTTCCGGTATATGTTTTTAACAAACAGAATTAAATATCATTTTTACAATCATAACTTTTATTAAGACTAATTTTGTTGTCTTCAATAATTTATTCAAAGTATTCTATTATTGGTATACCTATAACAGGTTCTATTAACTGATCACATAATATGAAAGAATTGTGATTTTACCTAGTAAGGTTGGTTTTTTCCCTACTCTTGCACCAAATGGCCCATTAACTGGTTGTATCATATAAATGTCTTCGAAAATTTACTTCGTTTATCAATTTAAGCATGTACATGCTTCTTTTCGCATAAATTTGTTGCTACTAAAATTTTGATTTGTATATAAAACCCATTTACAATGAAGTAAGGTCAATGTTCGCATTTTTTTAAGTATTGTAAATACCTACTTTGGGTTTCTTTAAATTTATATACAGTGCCATCAAGCTTAAAGCATCCTTGAGGGGGCGCGGTTGAGGGAACTAATAGTTCATCATGTACATTCATGGTGAAAAATACAAACATTTTACCTTTTATTATAAAAACCAATATTTACTTAATACAAAAATATAATAAAACAACATGAAATCACTAATATCAAAATTTAGGAGAATGTTGTTTTAAATAAGTAAATTACAAGTTAGTCTAAAAAAATGTTTTAATTTTAAATTTTAAATTACAAATATCATCAGCTTTTTGTTGCACATTACTTGCCGCTATTTTTCTTTTCATTGTACTCCAAATCAAATCTATAGGATGTGTGATACAGTATAGCTAAAACAAGATAAAGTTTACGGTAACCAAGTTTACTTAATTCTCCTTAACAAATATAATAATTTTCGGCTACATTAGTGTTTAACATAACCCTAATACGTCATTGTAATATGACGTATATATATATATATATATATATATATATTAATTTACTGAGATTTCACGCAAAATGTACATTTTTAAATATAGCGATATGATTGGTTGCTGCCGTTTGCTATTGTTTTTAGTTCGCATATTTTCCGGGGATTTTTAAGCTTAGTGGCACTGTAGTTCGTACGCAAATATTAGGCTCATGGCGAAAATCGGCCGTCATATTTGATATTTTATATAAATGTGGAATCCAATTTCTGCATGAATTTAAATGCAACACAACGCTTGGTTCGTTATATCACGACGGAGTTGATGGCGTCATCTTCATCTAAGTATCGCTTCCCTGTTTAGGACATGGATCCCTTTGGTCCCGATTGTTCGCTGTTCTGCCATTTGCTTGGATAAGCTGTCGGTTGGCGCTAGTTCTTATTTCTAGATAACATAAAGATGACTCCTGCAATTCCATCTGGTCATGAAGAGAGATTATGCGTAAATCATCTAATTTAAGTATACTGCTAAATTAAATTTATCCTTTATTCAGTTTTTCAGACGTTATTTTATTTTATTTCATTTCATCCTACGACGACTTGCTCGTCCAAACGATTTTTAATTTTAGATCCTGTATGTTATGTTTCGTTATTCGTAATTAAGTTATTTTAACTGTCGTAATGAAACGTTATTTAATTCATTTTGGTTATTTCCAAAATCTTAGACTCTCTACACTTGTATAAACAATGGCCAAATGTTTTCATGGCCACGATCACCACGTTTATATTTTAAACTATTTAGATACCGGCATATTCATTAGATTTTTAATTAACACTTGTTTAATTACGACTAAATACACTGTTACATTTTGTAATGAGGTAAATTATAGTATTCCTATTTAATAAATTTCTTTATATAATAAAATTACAAAACCATCACGTTTTGGCATCATTTTAACTAGTTTTGGGTGCACTTAAAACTAAATTTTAGATGTAAATTAACATTACGTATCTGCCGATATGAATTATTAGCGCGATAGCTCATATTCTTGGAACGTCACTCGCAGTTGAAATATATGAATTATTTAAATTCAACTCTGTCAATTATAATGATTGCTTTCACAAGTTCTAATAGCTGTTTGAATACTATATGAATTTCTATAACACGAGATTCAAAATGTTTACAAATTTTACATAAGTTTAACATGTGTTGCTTATATTGAAGCGCATTTGTTTGCTATATTTCTTGCGTTATTGAAAGCAACCAGTTGTGTTCACTTTCAGGAAGTTGGATTATAAGTTCCAACCTTCTGTACTACGAACTATAAGTTCAACGACCTTAGATACTTTCACCGTATATATATATGTATATCTTGCTAGGTCCGCCCAATAACTAAATTTTCGGTTACATATAACGGTATGGCACCTAAATAGCGTTTAATGTCTTTCGGCATTTTTGTTCTACAATTCGTTCTCGGAATTTCAAAGCTTAAGTACACTCCATTTGAGCAATATGAACGACGTCGAATGGGAAGTGTGAATGGTTTTCTAAGAAATAGTTAAAAAGTTTCTGAAAATGTTAAAAATTCCCAATTTAGAAGTATTATTAAAAATAAGTTACCTATATTTTTAAAACCTTGGGCGCAACATGATTTTAAAGCTACATTTCCTAGTTTCACATATCGAATACTTTCAAAAAAGTTTAAAGTCATTCGGCGAGGAACATGATGAAAGGTTTCATCAGTATTTAAAGTAGCTCAATGGGATACTGCAATGGTAGTGATTACTGTTGGCCAATTAAGCGAGAACATAATTTACAACAACACAAAAGAAAAGTACCCACTAGCATATTTATAAACTTATCTAAACTTATATTCTAATCGTATTGATTGTTCAAATAACAAAAACACATTAAGCTAGATAATAGTGAAATTTCAAGCAAGGCAATTTGTCTGTCACATATGCGTGCAAGTACGAGCTTCAGAATTGGCTTTAATTGGACAATCAGTAACCTTGAATTGTTTGTTTATATATCCATCAAGTAACGGTCGCTTGTAGAGTATAGATGTTGTTAGAGGGTAGGGGGTATATAAACAGGGGATGTAGAGGGACGAATTGTATTTACCTAACCTGCAAGGAAACGGATGATTAGTAGTCATAGTAGTAAGTTTTTCAAACAAATAAACATATGCCTTGTTGTGTTACTGAGAAACGGTTATTGTATAGAAGAATATTCACAAATTGTCAAAAATTGGTAGGTAATGGAGAAAAATGTTCTGAATATTTGAATCTAGTGCTGAAAATGTAGTTATTTATATTGATTATACATAGAAAGAATTATTTTAAGTTTATTCTTTACATTTAAGCGTTAATAGTATCCCTGTATATAATTTATCTAATGTTAAGACTTGTAAACTACTTCGATACTACACCATGTGGACAACTAATTTCCAACAAGGAGGCTCGAAAAGTTCACTTTATTTATATTTCATACAACAATAGTAATAGATTAATTTATATTTTTGTCATATATATTTGAGTGCGAATTAAATTCTTATTCTTCTGTACTAACTAGCAATCCAAAATAAGTTCTTAGGATATTTGAAAATTACCATATTTTCTATTTGAGTTAATTGTGTAAGTCGGATATTCAAAATAATCATTAAACTGCGGGGTTCATACTACTGCATAACTATTTCAGACAAATCTGAGAATCGTATTCAGATGATCTTAAGCTAGTGTAGACCTTGTTTTCTTTATCAGAAAGGAAATAGCAGTTTTGTTATATAGTGTATAATATATGCAAAATTATTATAGTTAAATAAAAAGTACTTCAATAGACTTGCAAAATGTAGCTTTAGGCCCAGATTTTCTATACTTGTTAAGGTTTTGCACATTTTCAAAATACTAGATGTAAAATATTGAAGAGAGAAATTTAAAATTTAATTTAAAATATCAATAATTTTACAATTTGAAGTGCATTGTATTTGGAAGATTATTCTGTTATTTCAATCATGTGGACTTGGTCATCGTAAAGTACACAATTGTGAATTCAAATGTAAAATTAAATTTATATTGCGGTCTAGATCAGCAATTCTAAATAGGCTCTGACTTTGGCTCAACATCTGGAAGATATTTTATTTTTAAATTGTAAAATTTTGGCAATTTCAGTGTTACAATTTATGTTATATATTAGCAGTTAATATTTTATGTTTTTCATTTATTAAAGTGCTTTTATACTTTTAAGCCTTTAATTATTCATTCGTGTTTTACTTTAATACAAACAATTGGCTCAAAGGGATCATAATTCAGCTGCTGTAATTGTTTTAAATGTTTTATTCATTTTATTGATTACAACCGCAGCAAATTACCAAGCTTAGATTAGAATACGATCGAATCCGTTAAATATTTAAATTATAATAATTTGGGAAAATTAATTCTAATACTGTTTGTTTCTTTACAAACGTAATAACAGGAACAATATGACAATTTATCTTAATATAGTGTTTAGAGGAAATTGAACAAGTATTATAGTCTCGTGCTTTTAAATCTATATTTTCCTTGGCAATTGCGTTCTAGTTTAGTAAAATTTAATATTTACAGTATTTCAAATAAAATATTTTAACCCAAATAAATGCCTTGATAATATTTGATTTTATTTACGTAGAATTTACCGCTTTAGCTTTGACGATGAATTATGAATGCTTGAGTTGTTTCCTTTAAATAAATAAATCATTAAATTCTAGAAACTAATCTATCAATAGGTACAATAGATAGGATATTTATATTACACAACTTATTGTGTACATTTGCATAACATTGAGATTAATTATTATTTAAATATTGATTTACGATATCATTTTAACATTTCTTTATCATAATGAAATAAATGCAAACAGAATAAATTTTCGGTTGGAACAGCTCCTTTCTACAGCTTAAGAACTGGCAATTATATGAATAGAATTGCGTTCAAAATTTATATGGCCAGTATCCGAGATATACATAGTCTATCAAAAATTACTTTACGGTTTTACATATATACAGGATGCCCAATTGGTGGTTCCTTCCTTGATTATAACTTTATGTGTACTTAAAGGAAAATCTGGTTCAGGGAATAGCAATGGGGTTATTTAAGGGATATTCTAAAATTAGTTTTTCATGTACAATGTGCCTTATAAATATGTGGCGAATAAAAGTGTATTTTTTTAAATGGAATACCCAATATTTCTTTTATCGCAATGAAGGCACTATGGAAATTCTATTCATCTCCAAATTATTTAATTAATCTAATGCATCATTGCCAAGATGTGATTTTTTAAATTAAATTTTTATTATCACATGTTTGTTTAAATTATAGTATCTATATTATCCGCCATTAGTTTTTTATAAAAATTTAGAAACTGTCTGGTCTATTCATTTTACTTACTGCTAGCACTAAATGTATACCTTGCCATATAAAAGTGTTTAGATTTCATTTTGACGATCATCTTCAAGTCGATTTTTTTCACTTTTTTATAAATGGAACACCCTATATTTTATGAAAGCAATCAACAGTATTTATTTCTTTTTATTTTGATATCACATATCTACGCCCCTTTTTTCACTAGTTCCTCCAAAACATCGATATTAAGACAAAAGTGTATATATTTTGCTTTTTTCGCATCTAACAATTATAATTAATAAGTAATTTTGTGTTATTTGTAAAAAGTGTTACTTTAAGAAGAACAATGCATAAGTATAATTACATTTTTTAAAATTAAAAGGTAGGTATGTTTAAACTTAAAAATTCTCCTAAATATTGTTATTTTCAACAGATAAAGTAAACGAATAATTTTAATAAAAGTCGGTAACGGAATTGTGCAAATGCTATTGCAGTAATAAAATGCACAAATTGTTGTATCTTATCAATTACTTTATTAACAATGGCCTTTAACGTTTTAGTTGTAATTTTGTCAGTCAATTCAGTTGAGTATCCAAAATAGCTTCCACCCCTACCATTTCCTATTACATCAAGAATTAATTGAAAATGATTTTGAGAAGAGAATAGCGTCTTTTAACTGGGCATAAAATAAACTAACAGAAAATTTAGATTTTTTTAAATTTGTTTTGTTTGCAGATGAATGTACATTCCATACATATCATATTATTATGATACTCAAAATCCTCGCTTGGTCTATATAAATAATTATCAGCATAAGTGGAGTATTAATGTTTGTAATAGAATAGTACACGATTTTTGGTAGGTCCGTACACTTTTCAAGGACATGTATCTACAGCTAAAAAGCGCATCAGCTCATTTTAATCTAGATGTTCGAAAATATTTAAATGACCATTTTCCTGAGAAATGGCTATGGGAGAGCAGGTATGTTACAATTTAATTGTTAGTGTTTTTATTGTAATTTTTTAACTAATTTTGATAGGTCCAATTGTATGGCCGGTCAGATAACTAAACTTAACACCCATGGATTTCTTTCTATGGGGAGATATTAAATCCGATGTATACCGTCATGCGTCCATTATTCCAAAAGATATGATTAAAAGAATTCGACGGTGCTTTCAAGTCAGTCTTTAATAAGAGGGATCGAGCTGTTTAGAGCAAAATGGTAGAGATTTTGAACAATTGTTACAATAACAAATTGATTGAAAGTTCTTGTTTTTTTAGTATGATATCAAAAATTCTTTTTAATGGTTTTGTGTTTATTAATACATTACCAATTTTTTATTGTTTATTTTGATTTCCGTTGTACTACAATGGGTTATTAATTTATGACAATAGCTACGTTTGTTACAAATTAATTTTTGTTATGCATTTTTTAAAAGCCAAAATATAAATAGTTTATATTTTTTCTATTAAAAGCATAGGCAATCATTTATAAAACACTAAAATGGCTTATGTCTTAATGCAATGTTTTGTGAAAACTAGTGAAAAAGAGGTATACATGTATGATACCAAAGTACAGACAAATAAATACTCTGTTGATTGATTCCATAAAATATAGGGTGTCCCATTTAAACAAAGTGCAAAAAATTGGTTTGAAGATGATGATCATCGAAACGAAATTCTAAACACTCTTCTACGGCGAGTGTACACATCTAGGGGTAATAGTAGGTAGAATGAACCTAGGCCAGACAGTTTCTAAATTTTTATGAAAAACTAATGAAGGATAAGGTAGATACTATAATTTAAACGAACACGTGATAATGACGAAAATTTAATTTTGCATTAGATTGTACAAATAATTTGGAGATCAACAGAATTTCCATAGTGCATTTATTTGTGATAAAAATATTGGGTATTCCATTTAAAAAAGTACACTTTTATTCGCCACATATTTACGACGCACACTGTACATGAGAAACTAATTTCGGTTAATTAGCCTCATTGCTATTCCCTGTACTAGAATTTTCCTTTAAGTACACATAAAGTTGTAATCAAGGAAGGGGTTACTAATTGGACACCCTGTATATATGTACCCTGCCCTAAATAAAAGAATGGACAAATAGAATTTTTCAGTACCGCTTAAATAAAGAATGAATGAAGCAGAACTAATTGTGTTAGCGTCCTGAAGAGGGCTTGGCATCGCTTTAAAATGATAATGATCTTTAGACTCACTTGCTTACATAAATGGGAGATAATTTAGAATATTTATTATAACCTTGTCCATTCTTCTTTTGTGGCACTGTACATGCAAAACTTTATTGAAAAGATTGACCGAGGTGTCATATTGTAACTCAATACATCAATAGTTTCCTTTACCAGTCAGTTTAACTCGATGTGACTAGCATTGGTAATACGAGTACCGCAGGCGTTTTATCTGGGGTTAATTTCTTGCCAAACCTCCGCAGTAAATCCGGTAACGCCTTTGCTCTGATTCAGTGCGATTCGTTGTTAATGGGGCAACAAACACTTATTCTTTAATGAAACATTAGAAAAATTTAGAGGCGTCAATTTCACAGAATCGGGCATCCATGGGATTGGTACGGCGATCTTCGAAATAATTGTCGAAGAAATATTACAGTTTAGCGAAGCAGTGAGGTGGTATGCCATTTTATTCGAAGCGAATTCGATCTTCTTTATTAGGTCCATCTAACTGTGGAATGTGAAAATTTTTCAACATATTCAGATATACGAGATCAGTGATGGTGTTGTGGTAGAAAAAGAAGGGGTTTTGGTTTTGATTAGGGCAGCCCCAAACTCCACAGTTATGTGTAGATCTTTCCATTGACATGAAATGTCGATGCATTATTAATTGTTGCATAATCTAGGAATATCTCATCCTCATCAATCCTATGTAATTTTTTGTTCAGAATCACTAATGAAGCTTTATATGTACCGATGATTGCTTGCACCACAGTAAATTTAAATAATTTTAGGTGCCAATGTTTTACTAACGCACGCCATATCATTGAATGTGTAACCCTAACTTCTTTAGATGCATGTCGCATAGCGATGTTTTTCTCAAACTCTCCTCAACGTGTCTCATAACAGCGTTAAAAATACACCAGTGGAACAGGGATTTGTTACGTCAAACAACACAAAAAGTTTTGGCAAAATTGTAAGATGAATAGTCAATTTTAGGCATACTAGAAGATTCGTTATCATATTGAGTAGGAAATTTCCGCTGAAAAAAGAAGCTAAAACATAAATTCGCGTTTGCCGTAATGAAATTTCACCTGTTTTGCTCTAAATTAACGTATAAAACTATACTGACAGTTTTCTGAATAAATTTTGGTGCGTATTTAAACTTGTAAAGCCCTCTTTGATACGCCGTGTACTTGCAGCTCCTAGATGGGAAAGTATAAAATGTGTAGATATGGCGTTATAATCATGTCTAAATATAGGTACGGAAATCATAAACACATCATTAATGCTGTGCTAATCATGACAGTTGCGCAGCGGTATATATGGATGATTGACTTTATCTGAGTCAACGGAATTTGATGCAAAAATTTAGGCGGTCATACTACAATTTCACAGCGACCAATCTAATAAATGTCAGAGTAAAAGATAACTTACATCCCTTAGGATATCCTAAAATTTGTATAATACAAAGTGTCATTATTTTCAAATATAACAGCCCAAAGCATGACTTAGTGGAGCACGGAGTGAGTTCTTTCCATGCTTATTGAAAAGATAAGAAATTAACTAACTGGATGATTTAAACCTGGTTGGTTCTAATCCATTAATAGACTTTACTTAGATGGGTAAAAATAGCGTTAGATGAAACTTAAAATCCTTATCTTGATAAATGGAAAAAATTTAGAACCAATTTGTCAATGTGAAGTTATATCACATTAACTAATATTTTTATTATTTTAATTCTTTAAATATTTATTATTCAAGTAAGTACTTAATATACATGTTTTTAAAGTGAGAATGTAATATAATGGAAATTGAAATAAAAGAACGAAATCTATGAAACAAGCATGTAATTAACATCAATTGCTAGATTTCAATTAATAATTCTTTGCTGCCAGGTAACGCTGATTAAGCATGGTATTGATCAAAAGTATTCCTAATTGTATTTAAGTAAAATTCTTTGAAGCTTGGCGGTACATAAGTGGTACCAGATTTTTCTAAACATTTATGATATGGCGGTACATAAAATAAACCACTGAAATGTTTTGGAAACAACATATTTGTTTAGAACTTATAACGTATATTTTTGAATTTTGTAATAATTAATTTGGTTCTGAACTCTATATAAATCTGTAGTTCTTAATTTCCAACTGTGTATTTAAAAGCTATTTATTAAGTTATCGTTATGTTGCATTTACTGCATACATCATATATTCTTTTGAAATATTCATTTTAAGACAGTGTAAAGCATTCTAGACACTTCATAATCAAACGTCGCTAGCATCTTGTTCTTAATTTTTATGTGACATTAGTGTTAATCTGTTTGACTAATGCTAATTTCTTTTCATTTCAAATCGTAGGTAAATTAGATTGTGTAACGGTTTAAAATTCATTTATGAATTTTCTATAAAATTGGTATTGATTTAATACATTTAGTTGGCACATATAAATTATGGGAGTTCCGTTTGTGTGATTTTAGACAATAAAATCGTT
>JAHWXV010418935.1:0-11528 GCA_024586415.1 Phrixothrix hirtus
TGAACACTAATTAGGGAGACAATGGTTTCAATGAACTATAGAACAGCAGGGCTGTTTTGTGTTTTTCAGTCAAACGTCAATATTATCTCTACAGGTCTAACATTTCATAATTTAATTTCTATTCAATGGAATTCGTCTGATCAATAGAACTGGGAAATAGTGTCCGAACAGTCAAGTTCAAAGAATTTATAAGCAACCAGGCACGGTGCAATTTAGCAAATTTACTATTACTAATTTGTTTTATCCGTGCATATGAATGCCATAGAAAGCAAAGTTAGAAATTCATCATCGTTTTGCTTTAACCATGCTTGATTGATGGTGTACTGAACAAATTTTGAAATTGCAATGAAATGTAATTAATGCTTTAAATCGAATCGGTGAACCTATAATTACGCATGTTACATTTATAATTGAGAATTATATGAAAAGTCTTAATTTCTAAATTTATTTCTAAATGAAATGTTACAGTTCCTTTGATTGCAAATTAATTGCTTTAGCGTGGACATTTTCATTAAAGGAAGCATGTTTCATACGGCCAGGTGAAGGTTCTTTTAAACTTCAAAGGCGTCTTTACCACTCATAGACACGTGGAAGATCTGAAACCATATTAAATAATTCCAGTTTATAATGTGTAAAGTACTGCTGAGAAAATGTTTACATTCTAGTTTCTTTTGTAAGTTCATTAACGTTAATTAACGTCACATTCTGTTTAATTAACGTTTTTCTTAACGATTTACTTTAACAATTGATTTATCGATGTTCGAATGAGAAAACGGAGTAAACAAACAAATCAGTTCTAAAACCGACGCCGTACTTTCCGCTTCCAATTAATTCTATTCTGTCTGAATATTGAAAACCACGGAATTGTATTTATTAGCCCTAAGTTCATTGAAAGCGTATTAATTAAACGAAAATGGGAATTTTCTAAAAGAAGCTTATATTTATACATGAGTTCTTTTAAAAAATTCTCGAGGTTATTAAGAATTCCCCAATAGTGTTCCTGAAAGACATAAATCTTTAGCCTGGGAAATGGAAAAATATGGAGAATTAGTTTGTTCTTCGTATTTAAGCTCACGCCCCTACACGAATACTTGTAAATAGGTTCTTGAACTAACATACAGGTTAAACACTATCCCTTCTAAATTTGTTACTTCCATCATTCTGCGACGTTTAAATTAGGCACTCTATACTTATCAAATTCCAAAGCGAACATTTACGTCCGAATATACATGCCTCGACAATACTCTGACAAAAATGCATGTATTCGTCAGCTTTACGGCTCATTAGGAGATTTGAACTTCTTCCAAGTCTTTATTGTGCAAGAAATGAAATTTTGACCTGAATGAGTTCAGCAAAAGCTGAAGAGGTGGCCAATTTACCTGTATTTAAATTTATACTAATTGTCCTTATTTTTTTCAAGTTTTCTAAGTCAGCAAGCGTCGAAATAGAGCAGGATGTGTGTGTCAATCGTGCTAACTAAACAAATGTATTTAAGTTAGCGCGTTCGTCAAATTTAGTCGATCGTTTGGCGATGTGTGAGCTAAATCTGTCTCTAAGCGTCGCGGTGCAGACTGGTGGTTGCGACGCCAGTCGACCGTCCGCGCTCGAACACTATACTATTCCGGATGTGAAGGTGAAGTCGCAATCGAGTGCCCTTTTTTGTGTCTGGGACTCTTTATTATGATTGCCCGTGCCCCAACACCTTCTTTTAAAGCTAAGGCTTTCCCGTCAGGTATTTTTACTGTTTCTGACAGTTCTAATAGGAAATGCACTTAAAATACATTCAAAATGAAAGTATTGAAACGAAACTAATTTTAACTTAAGGAAATAGACTGCTTTTATAACTTACTATGCGGTCTTAGGTTGCCTCAAGCTAGTCTACCGTTTAATAGAAAAGTTTAACGCTATCTTCTAGTATTTAAGTATTTTTAAAGTTCCAAAATGAAATATTTTCCTATCCTACTTTACTTTGTAATACATACATAATCAATAAGGAATCTTGTGAAAAGGTAATTCTTAATATAGTTTATATCAAAGGAACAGGATCAGAAATTTGCAAATCAAAGCATGCCTCGGTACGGTAACATAAAGAATAGAGTCTAAAGGAAACCTTCTCCTGTTAATTAGGAATAATTAGGAATAAAGTAGCTCAAGTAGAAGAACAGAAGTTGGCGCTGTAATATTTTGTTTACTCACAAAGTCGTGTTTAAAAAATATTGCCTCATCTTCCGGAAATTCCAGACTGGGCACCAACAAACTTTCTTTTAAAATTCAATTTTTTGGTGTTATGGAGTAATATACAACTTCAAAGAAAGTAATTAACAAACATATAAAGGACATCGGTACATAAAACATACTCTGTATACTGGGTCAATTGAAACAAATTCATTTCTAGCATGCTGCGACTAGTAACCAAGAAAACAAAACAAACATCATGTTTTTTGCGTCTGAGCCTTCGGGATAGTAAATTCCCTCGTCCTTCTTAGCTTCAAGAATTTTGTGGAAGCTGAAGAAGTCCCACCCCAAACATACCATTGACTTACGACTTACGATTTTACTTCACCTGAGGAGAATGTGCTAAAAATGTATCAACCTTGATCGGGTTTGAACCTGCATCCTTTACGCGTCGAAGCAAACGGGCCACTATATCAAACAAGTACTGGCCAAATGTGCTTATTGTACATTATTGTGTTACTATCATGACTGTGAGTTGTGGTAAATATATTGCAATATTGAAATGAATTCTAAACATGTTTTTTGTCAAGAATTTTCCGTCCAAATACGACCAACGCGCGGGATTCCGAGCAGAGGCTAATTTGGGCTGAAGCTATCTAGCAATTTTAATAACCCAAGTCGTATTCGTTTATACTTCACGTTCTAAAAATTGAGAACGTTAGCAATATTACCAAACAACGAACTTTTTTTATCCTAATCAACAAGCAATCACACACCAGAAGATCTGTGGATAAACAGCTCATTTGTTAGAGAAACAGTTAAAACTTATATTTTTCACTCCTTATCTTAGTTTCTGTTCAGTTACGATTTGTTAAATAGGTTGTACACAAGTATGTGTTCCTTTTGCATTTTACTAACTTTGTCTTGTTTAAATTATTCCCCGATGTCTTATTTATTCTTTTCTCTATTATCATCTGAACCTTGAACGGATATTGTGGAGCCCCGCTCTACTGTACTTGAACGCGCCACTATCTTTACACGTTTTCAGTTGTTTCTCCCTCTTCTTATCAGCTTTTAATTTCATTGCAACTTGTAATGTATAAAGTCGTCTAGACTCCATGCCATAATTTATGTGGTCCACAACCTCACCATATCAGTTGGACGAATCATATTTTATAAAAATACCTTTTGCTTTGGATTTGAATATTAAAGTATAGTCATTAAAATGTACAGCAATAAAACGTTTGGCATGCTTCTCTTCCTTTCTAAATTATAATTAGCTGTTGATGTTTTTAGTTGTATCTTCATACCACAACTCTATAAATGAATCTTTACCTTTTTTCTTGCTTTACTATTTTTTCTGTTGGCATTAGTATATCCGATTTGAGCGTTGATGTGGGAAATACGTTATTTTGATGTTTTTATCCAGTGCACTTTTACTTGAACTTAGCCTTTGTCTAAATGTTTTGTTTATTACATATGTTTCAGTGAATGTTCTTTGTTGGACACATCTTTTAGTGTAGACTATACAAGAATGACGGACTTTTGTGTGTAGAGCAAGATTTGTCTCATGCATGAACAAAATAGGAACAATTCCAAAGTCATCGATGTAGCTGAACACGTTGTCACACTGAAGATGAAGTAGACTGACCGTAATTAACATTAGAATCGGCGTTGGAACAAAAACATAGTTAACTTGCGGCTACATTTTGGGTAATGACCGATTACTTCGGAACGATGATAAGGAGCGCAGAAGGGCATTCCCTATCAAGTTAAAAATATGCATGGCAACTGCTCACCGATTACCATGATTGCCTCTGTACCCAAACTCGGCCAAAATCGCATGTCCCATATGAATGTGATGTTTGGTACTGCGGGCTGAAATATCTCCACGTTTAGCTACAAAGGGCATTTTCATATGCAGAATCCTTTGCTATTAACATAATATAAAACAAACACGCGATGTGGTCTACATAAAACCGGACTGGCTTTATTATCAACTGATTACATTTCGGGCTGCGACCTGCTTTACTATTTTTTCTGTTAGCATTTGTAGATCCGATTTGAGCGTTGATGTGGGAAATACGTTATTTTGATGTTTTTATCCATGCATTTTTACCAGAACTTAGTCTTTGTCTAAATGTTTTGTTTTCTACATATTTTGTTTGCAGAGTAAGATTTCCCTCATGAATTTTTATCAATGATTATTTATATTCTCATGGAATGAACAAAATACGAACAATGCCAAAGTCATGAATGCAGCTGAACACGTTGTCACACTGAAGATAAAGTAGGCCAGCCGTAATTAACATTAGAATCGGCGTTGGAACAAAAAAATAGATTACTCGCAGGTACATTTTGGGCAATGACCAAGAAGAAGATTACGAATGCTTTGGAACGACAATAAGGGACGAAGAAGGGCATTCTCGATTAAATGCGTATAAAATTCATTTCAAGTTGAAAATATACATAGCAACTGCTCGCCGATTGTCATGATTGTTTCTGTGCCGAAAGACCGCGGATTTGAACCCGGTCAAAATCGTAGTTCCTGTGTGGATATGTTTGACCCGTTAAAAATATCTACTTGGAGCTGAAATATCTCCACGTTTAGCTACAAAGGGCATGTTCATATGCAAAAGCCTTTGCTATTAACATAATACAAGACAAACACGAGATGTGATCCACATAAAACCGGACCGGCTTTACTATCAAATGATTACATTTTGGGCTGCAATGCTTTCACAATGGTCCTTTCCCGATTTAATATGCTGAATTTAGCATTTCTGCTGTGCTATAAAACCTCCACACAGTTTTATTGATAAGCTGGTTAAGCACCGCCTGCGAATCAGCTCTACTTTCTTCAACGGTCTCAAAACGTCACTCCGTGAGCTTCAACTTTATTTTTGGCAATAAAGGAATAAGGAATGTAGAACAACAGACTTGGCATTGGATGTCAAAAATATGGGTTTGAATCGATAAGTGCACATGTGTCTTGATATGGTGGAAGAGTTATTGCTAATTACGCCACAATTCTGGTCTTTTCGACGAATATCCTCTCTGAAATGCCTCAAGACGCTGCAATTAAAATCAGCAATAATCGTATGTCCAGGGAAAACGAAATTGCTAACATCAAGTGACCTTTAACCATTTTTAAAACTCAAATACCACTCATAACATAGAATTGGACTCATGGCTTCGTCACCGTAAGCATGTATAGCAAGGGTCTCAGACGTTTGATTTTCTTAGTTTAAACAAAATTTTATTTTCACTTGCTGTTCGAATTTTTGCATTCGTCTTGATAATCTCAAAGAGTACAAAACACAGAACTTCTTGCAAAATAGGCAACGATACCCCAGTATAATTACATCTAGCGGACTGAGTCACAAAGCTTGGAGCAACTAACAGCTGTCTGATTTTATATCAGTCTTATCACGTATATAAGGTGTCTCGAATATTAAAAAGCATCATTTAACACACGTGTACACGGGCATTGAGAACACAAATCTGTAAAAAATTTCAATCAAACTTGAAGAATATTTTTCGTAATTTTTTTTTGTAAAAATCATTCATGAATACGACCCTGGCCATGTTTTCCTATGAAACGTGATTAAAAACCTAAATACGCATTACTTTGTTTGTTTTTACAAAATATCTTATTACAGTTATTGATTTATCGACAAAGATTATAAAACGTTTGCTTGTAAATCGCCTAAATTTACTTTTTTCTATAATAATTTTACTAATTATAAATTATTTCTGAAGCAATTATTAAAAAAGTTGTTGGTTAAATATCTAAAATTGGCAAAAGTTTTAATTTAGTAGGTATGTATAAAATTAAATTCTGTTTGGTCTACATTAATTTGTATAAAGATATGTATAAATTGTATGAAACTTATTTACTATTTTGATTTTGATTTCTGCGAAATTTAAATTATACACACCATAATTGATTGTAAATATTAATAATAGTAGGACATTTATAAAAATGCAATTTAGACTTAAAAAGACGACGATTTCAACTTTCATTACATTAGCATAAAGATTGTTTGTAAACTTTGTGTAAAAATTAACATCATGTAAAACGGCCTAAAACACTTTTATAAGTGAGTTATTTAAAAAGTATTTTCTTTTTCAAAAATAGAAATGTGCACAGTTAAAAGACAATTAGAAATTTTAAGGAAGAAAATCTAATGGTCATTATCTATTCAATACGTTCACGGATATTTAATATCAGCTGAAATGTGTAAAGTCGTATGCGTCATTCTGTTGCTAGAGACTTACGGTTGGCCAGTCACTTATTGTTAGATACAGTAGAGGAAGTTAAAAGCAGGGACGGACTGAAAACTTTAATTGTATTATTAAGTGGTTAATTTATTGAGGTGATAGGTCATAATTGAATTTAGTATATAAAAAGCAGTTGAATCAACTGTTTTTTATTTATTAAATTTAATTATGATCTATCATCTCAATAAATTCACCACTTAATAATATATTCGAAAAGCAACACCAAGTATTACCAAAATATAACTTGAATTAACTATTAATTATTTGGGAAACTACGCATTTGGTGTATAAACGTTTTATGTCGTGCATACCAAGATGTATATGCTGTTAACGTAATATTCTTATTTTTGAGACACCCTATTTAACAAATCTCAAGCTGCTTTAAAAATTGGCAAATAAAATACGGACTACGTAACATGTTTAAAAATGAAATCGATCTGTTGTAGATCAAATTATGTCTGCGCGTGAATACGTTGACCTAATCAGCTGTTTAAATATGTATTTCTATAAAAGTTTCTTAAGTTTGGCTTTTTCTGTTAATTGCATATTTATTAGATATCAAAACTTTTATCGTAAAAATCAATTCGATCATGACATTTGGCGAGAGGTGACAAACTCGTTTAAAACTTTAAAATCTCATTAATAACATTTTTGTGGTTGAGAATATCTCGCTCACAAATATTAAACAACATTAATGTTTATAAAGCACATTTTTATCTTATTTTGTATATAGAATCTAAATAGAACGTAAAAGGTGGTTGGGAAGTAACTCCCTATTTTTAAATTTTTGTCTGGTAAAGCTATGTAAATATTGCAATGCACTTTATATTGTTTTGTGTCACGTGTGCCATTGCTTGATATCTCTTTGAAAAACTATAGAGATGGCCAGTCGATTTAGCAATAACAAAATTCGTTGCAAGATATGTGGACATGGCAGTCTGTTATTTAGGTACTAAGCTGAGAGTTAACATGTAGACATAATGTTCTGAATGCACAATCAAAACTGATAACGGAAAATTAATGACTGCCGGTAGTGTTATGGACGACAAGAGATCAACGTCGAGATTTGAAGAAAAGGTGAGTGCATTGAGGGAGCTATTCTAACTAAGTGCTTCCAAACATACAAGAAGCAAGCTGCTAGAGGGAGCGGTTTTACATGTCATTCTGTGCATATTACCTTTTGTAGAGAGTTACGTTATCGATTATGATTATGAATTGCATGAGAATGGAGTTAGGTTAATTCAACTTATACATCCCTTCTGGATGGTCTTGGTTAGAGTAAGTATTGGACCTCAGTAGATAAGTAATGACAGTTCTAAAGCAAAATCCCGTTATTTTAACGAGACCTAAATTTTGCAATTCAAGGTTATTCCAGATTCTGGGGCCACAGGCTCCCGCACCAACTTCAGATCAATTCAAGGTCAATGCCTTGTTACTAGGTCAGCTTCAGGACGTCAGGAGCATCTTAAGACGTAATCGGGGCATCTTAAGACGTTAGTCGGGCATCTTAAGACGTAGTCAGGACATCTTAAGTCGTTAGCCGGGCATCTTAGGACGGTTGGAAATAACGCCAACTTTGGGGTGTTGACCTCGAACATTGTTGCCAACTTCAAAGCCTCCAGCTATATTTGAATTTCTCGCGTTTTTTACTAGATTCTTTGTAATCCTTGGCAACTATACTCGGAGACAAAGCTTTTACTTCATTGATATTCAACAATGTGTAAAAACTTTTTTTTAGATGCTAAAACCATTTTTGATAGTTATTTTTACCACACCCTTATTGAAATGTTTAGAACAGGCTAACCAAGTCTCTGTAGACATGTTTAATTTATGTTGTCACATAGTGTGTTAAAAGCTGAACATGCGCAGTACCGTACCACCGCGGATTATGACGTCACGTGATTAGTATCTAAATGATTGAATCAAGATGGATGAAACAAAATGGCGGATAAATGCCGTTCACGTAGGCGTTGCCTAACCTAAAACCTATCCAAGTAATATAGGGCTCTTTCAACAGCTTTAACAGCTCTTTGAACAGCTTTAATAGCTCTTTGAACGACTTCTAACAGCTCTGCTGTTAAAAGCTGTTGTGGTGCTTCGAAGCTGGCAACCATGTTCTTCGAGGTCAACACCCCGAAGTTGGTGTTATTTTCAACCGTCCTGAGATGCCCGGCTAACGTCTTAAGATGCCCCGACTACGTATTAAGTTGCCCGACTAACGTCTTAAAATGCACCGACTACGTCTTCAGGTGCTATTGACCCCCTGAAGCTGATCTAGCAACAGGGTATTGGCCTTGAATTGATCTGAAGTTGGCGCGGGAGCTTGTGGCCCCAGAAGCTGGAATGCCTTGATTTGCAAAATTTAGCCCCCTCTAAAATAACATGGAATTTTGATTTAGAACTGTCATTACTTATTTACTGACCTCCGGTTTTGCTTAAGCAGTCAGCTGCTTAATTAAGTCGCAGATTTCAACTGCGTGATATAGTAACACGGTTACTAGGTCGACGATTGTAGTGGCTTTGCTAACGCTTTCCATGCTGTTTTTAGCTGTTCTTCATAATTTATTTATGCCGGTTTTGCAAATCGACGCTGGGCTTAGGAAGTTCGTGTTCGCTAGTTTCCGTGGTAACACTCGCGTATTTACTGGTTGCACACGCATACTTTGGGGTAAAGCTTGCATCTTCTGTAATTAGCAGGATGCGCTTCGATGGAGTTCGCACATGTGGCGGGAATATCTTTGGTTTTTTTGCAGGCGTTCGCATTTGACGCATTTAGGGAATGCGTTGCAGCCAATTTTTTGGCAGCGGTGACACTACATTATTGCATTTGCCTATGAAGGACATCTACTTTTATGTATAGGCTGACCGCTGATTCGTTTTGCTTTTGTCGGGTCTTCCTGGTTTATTTCCACATAAACTAACGACATTGGGATTTGTGCATTTTTCGTGCGGATAGAACCAGGATGCCTTGTACCAGCAAGTCTAGTTTGACATCTTCCTCTGCGATGACTTTCAGGATGCCGAAGCGTCTTCTCATAGTAAGGCCAATTATTTCTTTGCAGTACTTTGATGATTGCCTGATAATCGGCTTCCGTGGCAGGTTGTATGGCAATGCCATCTGCTAGATTTTTTCTTTCAGGACGGTAATCCTTTTTTCTCGTAGCTCCCTGCTAAGCTACAGCTAATCTTCCTCGCCTCTTAGAACGATAGGCAGAACATTTTTTGCTTTTTTGATTTCGCGCAGTAGAGGAGCGTATTGGTCCTGTTTTTGTTACCTTTTTTTTGGAGCCTCCGTCAGTGGCTCGTGTCGGTTTTTTGTGGCAACTTTCAGCACCGGCTCTACTTTTTTTGGTTTTCCGCCTTTTCGCTTCTTATTCGAGGACGATAGCAGCAATTCTTGGCCAACTGGCTTCCTCTGGAGCATACTTCATAGTTTCGCTCAATTCCGTGGTGTATTTTTCTGTAGTAACGTGCTTGTTGCGTTCGCATTTTCTCCCACAGTGGATTTGGTTTGGTTCGCATTTTCGCGATTTTTTACGCAGATTTTAACATTGCACATATCACATGTTTTCTCCGGATTGCCGCACTTAAGCATTTCCTCTGGAAGGTGTCATGCTGGAGGTTAAAGGGTCCTTGCCCTATTTGCGATCTACTAACGCACGGGCTTCGTAATCATAGTTTGCTTGCTTTTGCAGTGTCGAAGCAGACGGGTATGTACATTGCACCCGACCCATTGACTCTAGGAGCAAGGTGCCGAAGGTATAATTCAACTAAAAAAAATTGGCTTAAAGAAGCACCCACGCGTGTTCGCTTTTAAACCCAAACTTCTCGGTTACGTTATCATCAATAGAAGCCTTATTACCTCCAACAGTAGTTCCTCGATGAGTATAACAGTTTCATTAACTATTATGACATGATGCTCTCGTAGAACGAAGATTCTCCGGACCTGTTCCAAAACATTCTTTGGAGCCCTGAGGCAATGGTTTATGTATAAGGTTTCATTAAACTTCGAAACAGCCTTTATTGGGTGGAGAAAAATCCTAGAGTGGCGATGGAAAAAATATAGAACCGTGAATGCAGGACGTAACTTGCCGTGTTACAACATTTTGTGTGGCTAACGACTTTTTCATGGGGACACGCGCATGAACTGGTATTTGTCCAACATTTTGTTGTGGTTGTTAGGGATTGGATTAATAAGTACTTTACAAGACGCTGAGGATCTACAAACATGTGGATGTGGCATCGAACTTAAAAACGATATCCGTGAAATTATCCGTTGTTACTGTCGACTTCTTAAGTTTTTCAGAAAGTGCGTGTTGGTTTATAAGACGCTTAAAAAATTTTGAAGCGTAATGATAGGTATTAAATTATACCCTTGGTAAAGACTGCAAGGCTACTTTGAATATTTTAAGAGAAATAAATATTTGAAAATAAGGAGTTACTTCTCTTTTACCCTGTATATAACTCATAACCTATTATTCTCTTCCCAAGAAGAGAGTTTTTTTGTTATAAAAAATTTGAATTTCTGTCCTTAGGGATCAATTAAATATATACAAACATGCCGGAATTTGAATAAATTTAATAAAAATATTACATTTAGATTCACCCAAATTCCGTATTAGCACAATTATTTTTATAAAAAAGGCAAGAACGTCTTAAATCTTCTTTCATTGTAAAAATACAGCATATGCTTTGGTACTTCTTAAATTTAATGTTAGCAAGATTTGATATTCCATTTTTTATTATGCAGTTTGTTGCATGCGCGGCTGGCGTAACGCCCGACGATGATGTTGGTGCCCCGCTAGCTTCTCGGCGGAGGGGGATGGGTCCGGGACAGATTTCACCAGCACGTCCACGCTCTAAGGAAAACGTACGGAATTACGTACAAAAAGTTTGAAGGTTGGGGGGAGGGCGCCACTGCTCCTTGTTGGCCGTATAATGAATCAAACTGTCCTTCAGAACAGGGAAAAACGCTTCCGCGACCTATAAATGCGTTGTCCTGGATTTGCCTCTTACGTAGGCCCCAAATATTACTATAAATTAAGACCATATCTAGAGGGGGGGGGGGG
>JAHWXV010418953.1:0-15478 GCA_024586415.1 Phrixothrix hirtus
TTGGGGTGTGTATAGGGTCTACTTACAGGCCTAAAAGGAATGTTATATTATCTGAAACACCCTGTATGTATTTCTGAGTAACATTTTTAGCCACACAATTCCGTAGGGTAGAGAGCCAATACAGGATGATCGAAAATTCAAACGATCATTAAAGCAAGAAAGCCGAAACTTTAGAGATATTATATTGGTAAATAAAAACGTCTCTTATTATCAACGAAGTTGGTATATTATAAACAATTGTAATAAATGTTAAATACGGTCATTTGGTTACGCCTTGGATTGGATCAGTCGTACCAATTATTTCATGCCTTACGTCATATTTTAAGATCCATTCGCCTTAATCTGTTCCTCGTTGATTGTGTGCTTGTAGGTATATTATTTCTTAATTATACTGCTATAAAATTTAGGCAGTCCATACCTGCTTTGTTATTCTTACAGGTGAGTGTGTTAAATTTTGTTTTGAAATTTAGTGTTTTCATAAATTAAATTGCCGGTTTAAAGTTGTTTTGTATTTGCTATGTTTTATTTGCCTATTTTTATTAATAATATATAGAGAGCAGGGAAGGTATTATTTTGATGTATTTACAGACAATTCCGAGGTGCGCCTTGTACGTTCTTCAGTTGCGTGTGGGTTTTTGTAACGTGGTTTTTTTTGGGGTTGAGTTTGGAAACTTCACTGCGAGACACAATTTTAAAATTATCCTCGTTGTTTATTTAAAACATTTAGTTAGTGCTTCATTCATAGTCGAGTGATTTATTGGAGGCAAGAAGTTTAGTTGCCTTTATTTTGTTAGAATAGGACCCACCGTTTCTATGGATTTATTCGAATAGATCATCCATCTTACAGGTGTGTACTTTTATTTTTTTGCGCTTGGTAAATTTGGTTATTTTTGGTCTCATCCCTTTACAGGTGAATTCTGTTAGTATGCAAAAGAATGACTCAAATGCTGCCATTTTTGAACATCACTATTTTTGAAATTGAAACGACTGGCGGATTTTTTTGGAAGCTTCTCCTTAAACTGAGGCTTCCTTCCCTTCTATTTAGCATTCATTAATATCAAGATACAAAGTTATTTATTTTATTTGCATTCGGCAATAAAGGCCGGCATTGAGCATCAGAATCCTTAAAGTTCAATTTTGTTAGAAACTGAAGGTCGGAATGGACCTTATGCAAAAGTTAGTTGTCACTAGACGAAAGTCTCTTTATATAAATTGCAACGATCAAATTTAAGTCAGCCTAGTAAATTCGTTACGAAATTCAACAGTTATTAGTGCGGTGATATTATTTAAGAGATATATATTCCGAAACTTTCTCATGTTTCTTCATTTTAGGGCCTATGATCGAAATTAATGTTTTGCTTCTACCACCACAGTTAGTCCAGGTCAAATATTTTATTTTTTTGATGACCAGGCCCATCCAATTTAATTTTTTTGCACTAGAAGTCAAAATGCAACACTGGCTCCTTCAAAGTAGTGCTCGAGTCGCCTGAATATGAAGAAAATTACACAATAGATTTGGTTCGCAGCTGCCATACAAGTTAATTTGTAGATTACTGTATTTATCAATAAGTTAAATGTGCAATTATAGGAAACATTATGTACAGCTTTAACATAGTACTTTTACGGAGTCTGTTCTAAAAGTTGATCAAGATTTACTTTTTATATTGCTTTGGAAAATATTTATTTAGTAGTTAAAATCTAGTGTTTGTAACAGATTTATTTAAACAAAAATTTTCTTCCAATATGTCTTCGTTATATTTAAATGCACTACGCACAAACGAATTAGCCTACGAATTAAAGTACCGCGGAATTCATACTGGTCCTTTTACCGCTGATGCTAAGAGGAAACCTTTGTGGACCCAATTAAATGTGGAAGCTACTAATCTTCAAATTTTAGCAACTTATCCTAGGTTAGATTTAATTACTAAGGATGAAATTAAGATTGTACAATGGAACTCGCAGAATTAACTCCTTTGGTTTTTTCATATTTAAAATCATCGGAAGAAAGTATGTTTCTGAGGTTGTCAAACTCGTCTAACACATTCATTCAAACGCATAGAAAACTTAGGGTTTTCCAGGACAGCACTGTCGGAAACGGTTGTTCTTAGACCTAGGTATTTAGAACTAATTGAGCTAAATGGAGACGATCAGCAATTTCATGATTTGAATGATGAGTTTTCGACTTCTTATGGAGAACAACCAAAAGGGGTCGAAATCCTTATGATAAGTTCCCGAAGAAGTCAACCTTGGGTCATAACTTATTGCGGTTCATAAATGGGACTTGAAGTTTACGGTTAAATCGGACAATATATCCATATCAGGTTCCCTTCAACGTTGTCAGGAATTACAAATGGCTCGAAATGTCTTGGCCAAGCAATTATTTGCTGGCTCAGTGGAACTGTTTACCGATTAAGGTTTATTTGGCACCGCGCGATTAGACCTTCTGTACATTGTTGGAAAGACTTGGTATGTAAACTTACAGACGATTTTCTTCCAGCCAATTTTCATGACGAGTTAACGAGTATCGTTCGCTCTGACAGACACAGCGAAGACAAACGGCCAATTGTATACACTTCGGTTATGATTAATTAGTTAAACCGATTGACTGAGAAGTTATAGGAAGAACATCAATTCAGGTTTATTTTTCAGAACATCCACCCATAGTGCGTTACTCAGTTTGCGTTGGTAGAATTGACGTCGATTGCGCAACTGAGGTTCTTGCGTAAACGCTTACTAACCATTAAGGCTTAGAATAATAAATTTAGAAACTCCACTACTGGTTCGTTGACTGTTGAACTTGACCTGGAATATAGATCAGGAAGTTCAAAAAAGTTTTCGCCATAGGTAGGGACAGTCGAAAGTGGGTCTCCTCGCACAAATCGTACAAAACGTTCTACCGAATGTTACAACTATCAACAGACGGCGTATAGTTTACACGCGTGTATATCTGTTATGTTTATGGGATTCTTGAGCACTATTATTCTTCTTGTCTCAAGTGTCATCCAAAAGACGGGGCAAAGACTGGCGAAGAGTTGGCGATAACTCACAATAGTTCATAAAAGCTGAGTCATTACTATGTCAGGTGTGGCTAGCAGCACTTTGCGCTTTCTATTAGGCGTCATTCTACACTTATGTTATTTAAAATCGCCAGCATAACTGACCTGTCATCAACGTCCGGATTTGGGGCCATTCCCTATTAGCGTTGGTAGATACCGGTATATCCTGTTTACTTCTTAGAAAAAAGGTCTTAATATTTTAGGTGATGGCATTTGTAAATCTTCGCATTCTCTCCCGGAGGTACATACCACGAATGGGATGGTTCAAAGTGCTTTAGGGAAAATTACACTTCCGGTGGAGATGGAAGAAAGAACGAAGCTCTTCAAGCTGATACCTTCTGATTTTTTTACCGATCCCGTGACGCTAGGCAAGGTTTTTTGTAGATGAGCTTAACCAACAATCTCGCTACCCAAAATCGCACAATGGACTCGTTGTTTGATCCCGTCTTGAGTCGGTCTGTATTTGTCTATATTAATGATATTTTAGGTGTTACGCCTACCATTGTCGAACAGATTTCTCGAAGGATCGTTATTTCATAAATGGAACCTTCATTAAGGAACCTGCTTTAAAAGTTCATTGTTACCTCACCGATTCACAAAGTATAGTTTTAGGAAAGATTATTGAGAAATCTCACTTACTAGGGCGAGAATCGTTAGGGCGTACGAAGTTAATCTCGCATAAAGACGACACCTGGGATGTAGCCCTTTGCTATGCTAGAGCGAGCCAACCGAGAAATAGACTTCATGTTGGATAAGGAGTCATTCATCCTTCTAAGAGCCCTTGGAATTCCCTAATGGTCCTGGTTAAGAAGAAAAATTCGAACGAATTGAGGGTTTGCTTCAATGCAGAAAAATTAAACTTGGAATTAAGATGGATAGTTATCTTTTACCCTACCTCACCAGCGTTTTATATAGATTACATTCTACTAGTTACATTACCTCAATCGACTTAACAAAGGCTTCCTGGCAGATTTCCCTGCATCCGGATTATTTTGAGAAAACTGCCATTACGGTACTTTTCAAATACATTAACCTTCAGCCAATGGGCTTAACCAACAGTCTTGCTACCCAAAATCGCTTATTGAACTCGTTCTTTGGTCCCGTCTTGAGTCGGTCGGTATTTGTCTATACCAATAATATTTTTGGGGTTACGCCTACCTTTGTCGAACATTTAGAAGTACTGGAGATAATACAAAATTTAGAAAATGCGAATTTTACAACTCCATAAAGGAAAATACATGACCTTTGTAGAGGGAGAGGCTTTCCAGAATATAAAAATACCTCTTAGTCTCGGCTCTGCTTCTCATTTCTCCTAGATTCTCTGGGAATTTTGTTATACAACGTGACGGTTCCGACGACGGTTTAGGCTGTTTGGACTCATAAATGGAGAGCATATGATTGATTGCTTATGCTTCTTGTATCCTGAATAAAGCCGGGAGGAGAAAAAAGTTAGTTATACTTTATAATACTTTAATCTAGATCTTCTGGGTCATTTTTCACGGTCTAAAAGAGTTTTTACCTGGCTTCTATTAGTAAATAATTTGTTTTCGAAGTTCGTCTTTTTGCACCCACTTCGCAAGGTCAAGGCCTCAGAAATTGGGAAATTCATAGAAAACTAATTCTCCTTCACACACGAAGCGGGTCAGACTTGCCTCATCGACAATAAGCCCCAATTCGTGAGTCCTCGATTCAAGCAGTTAATGAGGCATACGATGTACCTTACGCGTGGTACAATGCCTAATACCATCCCCAATAAATCCGACTGAGCGCACAAATCGCTTTGTTTCTACTGCTGTTCGACTTGATACTTGTAGCCATCATCGCAACTGGACCTACATGTTTTCCCCGAAATGCTATTCATGAAGTTACCGGGTTTCCCCGATCTTTTTTCAATTTCGATTGAATGGTACCAAATTCTGCGTAATTTTATAGAATCATAGAAGGATTTGCTCCCAACCAACTCTCTTTGGATGTTAGAAATCAGAGAGCTTCGGAAATTCTGGAACTCTCTTTCTTTTGAAGTATGAGATTTAGTATGGAAAAGGAACTTTGTGTCTTTCGGATACCTCAAAAAATTTTAATCAAAAATTTGCTCTCAAATTCATTCATTGCAAGGTTGCAGAGATCGTAAGTCTCTTGACGTATCAGCTTACTTCCCTAGAAAATAAAAATTTAAGGGTCATTCATATTAAGGATCTCAAAGCTAGGGGTTCCCTTTAAAACACGGATTAATTTCGTTCTCTCTGGGCCTAGTTCGTTTGTGGAAGACTAGGACGTGAACTTGGCGATTGGGGAGCCATTTCAACTTACTCCTTATTTTAAAGAGTAAGTAAGCTACTTAGACATCTTCGTTTTCATTCTTTTTAAGCGAATTGCCTGTAGCTATTTTCTTCTTATGAAAGAGAAGATTTTTCTCCTACTTTGGGGGAAATAGTTTCTTTCTCCGGGCCTAGTTCGTTTTGTAGGAATATTAAGACGTGAAATTAGCGATGGTGGACCCAGTTGAGCTTACCTCTTGTTCTAGGGCATAAATGGTTAATTTTTGGCGCTATTGTTTCTTCCAGTTGTGTTGAGCTTACCTCTTGTTTTAAGGCGTAAGTGGTTAATTTTTAGCGTTTTTATTTCTTCACGTTATGTTAGAAGTTTGCCTAAACCTTTTTTTATTTCTGCTTTTGGAAGTTTCCTTTCCTGGACGGGACACGCTGAGAGTGGATCTGAACAATCCCTAGCGATGGTTGGGGCTGAGAAAACTTTCTGTTTTTCTTTAAAAAAGGGATAGATGGGTTATATCTCCATATTTTTTTCGGAAATTTAGTTAAACCGGAGAGTTTCTTCTGTAATTAGTATTTAGTGTGCTCTTCCAAAAGAGTAGTTTAATCCTTGATTAGAGGGATTACTTTTTCCTTTCCTTATGGTGAAGATAATAGTTTTGAGGAAGAGTAATATTTTTGATTGCTTTGACTTTCTTTTGAACTTTAGTTCTGGCTTTATTCTATTTTGAACTCTCTGGGCCTAATTAAGTCAGGAATTCAGTTTCCCTTTAGCGATTTGCGTCACCTGACGTCCAACTTTATTTCATTCCAGACTTTTCATTCGATAAAGTCTGTTGATTTGGTACAAGTAACTTTGTTTGCTACATATATTGTTTTAGGTTGCTGACCTGGTTTTTGGTTCTTTTTCGTTTCGTTTTTCGACTTGCACGCTTTAGGAGTATCTTCCTCAAAGGAAAGGAGTATTGTTCTTAAGAAACGGCTTCTCATTTTCAGATTCGATTCATTTTTTTGTTTATACTTTCTTTCGTTTCTGAACTTTGAAAGTTTCTCGATCGTTCTTCCTTATTAGTTAGTAGGTTAGTACAAATTAGCGATTTTGACATGTTTATAATTAGTGTTAGTAAACCCGATTTGTCACATAGTTGTGTCATATTGAACAATTTTACTGCTAACTTTTTTTTCCATTGAGGAGTAGTGAGTTTCTCCATACCGGACTTCTCGTTTGTTGATACCTCCGGAAGTGGAAGGACATCGTGCAATATTTAGATAGTTTTGCTTGTAGTTTTCCGGCTTTTTATTTAAGATAAGACGAGTTTAAGATGCTACGCTACTGTTTCAGTTACCCATTTTTAATATGGCATTATTCCTTTCTGTAGTTAAGGCTAGTTTTAGTGCTTTTCCTGAGGGAATTCCTTCACTTTTTAGATTTAGGTTGCTATTTTAGTAGTGGATTCAACTTTGTCCACCTTTCTGTTGAGCTTTGAGTAACTCTTACCTTTCCGTTTTAATTCCCTTTATTTCTTTTGTATTTGCTAATTCTAGTCTTTTTGTTTGTTCCTTTATTTTCTTTTTTTATGTATTGGCTGTCTTTCAGAGCTTTTACCTACTTTATGCATTTTGGCAGGGGACCCATACTTAACATATCTGCTGCTGATATGTTTTTGTCTATTTTTTGTTGCACCTATTAACTCGCTTTTCTCATTTATTCCTTTTTCTACTGTGCTTGAGTGGTTTTGGTCGTCTTCGCCATTTCTGAAATCAATGGGGCTGGAAGACTAAGCAAGGTCTGGCGCTCTTCGTTTTGTTACGTTTGTTTTTGTTGGCACTGCCCGAAATTAATTTCCCATTACAAGGTAGAAGATTGTTTGTCAGGTTTGCTTGTTTGCGGCGGATGGGTTCGTTCACCAGGTGTTTTGTTTTTTTTGTTTAACTTGTTTTTCCTGCCTACCTGAATGGTTGAAAAGTCTTGCACGGGGTGTTAGACTGAGTTCTCTCTGTTTGTAATCATTTAATCAATTGATTGTTGATTTAATTTATTTGGTTAGATTAGTTCTTCCTAATTTTTAAGTTTAGTTCATTGATGGTGTCTTATTAATCCATTTTCCTTTATTCCTCATTATCAGGTATATTTTTTTGTGAATTGTTCCTAATGAACTGTTTTTATTCCTTGCAGTTGGGAATTTTCATTTTAGATAGTTATAAAGCTTTGTAGAACGCTTACGTTGTCCTGTTGGTACCATTTTATATTTTTACTCAAATTCTCTCTACCTTTAAAATAGATTTATATTTTACCGAGCAGCAACTTTTCGTGTATTCTTGCATTCTTTATTTATTTCTTGGAAATCTTTACAACGGAGACGTTTCTCCCCGCTCTCATTTTGTTGTAGCACCCCATCTCCTTCACTTCATTATCGCGACGTTTCCTTCCTTTTTTCTTTATTCTGGAAGAAGTGCACCTTGGATTAGCCGAATCAGTTATTTCGTGCTTTACGGTATATTTTCAGATAGTTTGGAATCCGTCCGCCTTAATTTGTTCACCACTTGTTGTGCTGTCTGCTGTTTTGTGCTTGTGTTGCTTTAAAATTTAGGCAGTCCGGCCCTGCTTAGTTATTCGTACAAATGAATGGGTTAATTTTTGTTTTGAAGTTTAGTATTTTATAAATTAGATTTCCTGTTTAAAAGCAGTTTTATATTTGCTGTTTTATTTGTTTATAGACATGAAAAGCATTATTTTGATGTATTTCCACATAATTCGGAATTGTGGTTTGTGCGTTAATCAGTTGCGTGTAGGTTTTGCACAGTGTGTTTTTTAGGGGTTAAGTTTTGGGGTTTCATTGAGAGAGAGAGAGAGAGCTTAAAGAGATTTTTTAAATTATCCTCATTGTTTACTTAAAACATTTAGGTTGCTCTGTTAATAGTGGAGTGATTTACTGGAGGCAAGAAGTTAGTAAATTCGTTCCAATAATGCAACAGTTATTAGTGAGGTGATATTGTTTGAGAGATATGTATGCCGGAGTATGTTTTAAAAAGGGATATAATTTTAAGGAATTATATTATTTTATAAACGAATCCAAAGGCTGTGGTTTGTAATTGTTAAAACTGTTTTTAATTTTATGCAGATTCAAGCCTCCAAAAGAATTAAGACAACGTTTTAGAAAATATTAATCAAAATATGAATCGTTAACACACAAGGTGCTAAATAGATGGTCAAGCAAGGACAAATTCAATAGGTTACTTGCAGAAATCAATGCAGATGTTAAATATTGTTTCTAGAACTCACCTAAATGTGGCACATATTCGCTGGTAAAATATTTAATAATAGAACAACTAAACGCCTACTTGTCACAATACTTGCGTTTAAACCAGCATACCCCAAAGTTAAGGGACCCTAAAACTGACATCTGTAACTAAATTAAATAATTAATTAATTTAGCCCAAAGATCCAAAAGAAAAAATCCAAGATGTCAGCCTTCAGCAGATATGTTACTAATTCCTCTTCTTACAGTAGTTCATAATTTAAATAAGATTTAGCTTTTAGTAATTCATTTTCAGTAATTAACATTAGGCATTAAAGTTAATGTATTGACGGGGTTATATTTTAATATGTGGAAGAAGAATTGGCAACGTACTGGCACGAAGGTTGGGACGAGACTGCCTGTGGTATCCAATACTGTTCATTCTCCTTTCCCCGCTTGCTTTTGTGTTTCTGTCAGATAAGATTCTGTTTATTTAGATACACTTATTTGAGAATTTAAAAACTAACAAATTAATTATTTCGTTTAGTGTGATTATAAATTAGTTAAAAATAATAAAACAACGGAATATACACTTTGCGCAATAAATTCTATGATTGCTAAATTGAGGAATAGGTTTAAATTAAATTAAAATAGAAAAGTGCCCACACAGGGTGTTACAAATAAATTTTACTACTCATGTAACAACCGTTATATTTCACATAATGTATTGTCGTTGACCCTGAAAAGGCAAATGTGCTAGTCTGTTGACTATGCGTTGTAAACTGTTTATAGGTTGTCCGCTTTAGACGTGAACGTATAAGTTAATTTGTTAAGAAGTTTAAATTTTGTGGGTGTTAGGAGTAAAAACCGTTAATACGACGGGTGAGGATTTATTTTATCTTTTGGTAATTAATTTTGGTCTACAATTCATTTGTTCTTTACAGTTTTCATGTGGGTCTAATTTTTTGTTCGAATTGGGAAATCATTGAGTTTTAAATCTCCTTCCTATGGACAGGAGTCCACTCGTCCAGACGGTAGTTTTGCCGAAAGAGGCATTTTTGGACCACCAGTAATTCATCTCGGTCAGACCGCCTAGAAGACGGTTCCCGGAAGATCCTTTTTGATAGATTTGCCCGCTTAATTGTTGAAAATAAAGGTTGGGGGAGCTTTGTACCAATTTTTGTTATGTTCAGTAGAATAGTACCTTTTTAATCGGGCCTGGAATTACATGGGGATTAATAAAAGTAGTTGCAATTAGTAAATCTTATCTTTTACTAAATATGTACTCTCTAAGAACTTTACAGAACATTTAGTTGATTCGTTAATTGAAATATTCTTTAACATTGTCTTGAACGTAATTTAATGCAGTTGGAAATAAGATTTGTAACATTAAAATGTCTTATAGTTCAATTCACAATGCTTATGCACCGTATAGTTTAAAGATATTCATTTTTAGTATCAATAATAGTAAAGGCGTTTTGCTGCTTTAGCACGACAGTGGTCATCATGTCTTATCATAGATTACCTATGTGTTAATAAATGTTCAGCTTTGCACATTTGTAGGTTACTAATTTACACTAGTCAAGTTTTAATTTTACACAGAAACTTATATAATAACGTTATTTGTGTGACAACATTCTTGTTAATTTAATAACTTCTTATTTGGTTAACTCATTTTCATTGTGGATATAAGAATCCGTAATTTGCGTATAAGTCTTATTTATTTAAATCTTGTAAATAAGTTTTACGAAAACAATACATCACTTTATGTAGTTGAAAATCGATACGATTTTAAAGGTGTCTTAAGAAACGCCAAATTGTGCAAAACCTACGTTTAGAAGACCTCAGTTTTAAATTTAACTACACCTTGCAGTCTTTTTGTTACTTTCAATTTAAATTCAGTTTATGGTTTCTTAACACCAATGTGAAATAAAAAGTATTAAAATTATAGAAGTTGGTTTTGGCGAATTATTAAAATTTATAAAAATTGTTTTAGATAAACACGATTTGAAATCCTCGAGAACTTATAATTGCTACGTCGTTCGAGTAAATAAATTTTATTTTTTGATGTATTTTGAGATTATGATTTTGACACAAAATGTATACCCTTTTCCTTTTCTTTCAGGAAGTAAAATTTTTTATTATGGTTTAGCATTTGTAGTAATGAATGATATTTTATCATTGTCCGATCTTCACCTAATCAACAGTTGAATGATAAATATGGGTTGGTAGTTTTAAGCAAAATTATACCTTTCCGTCGTTAATATTACTTTCAGGAGAACCTGTTTTAACCATCACAAACAAAAACATCGTGGCGCTCATTAACGGTATTAGTAAACACTAAGATCTCACTCTGGATCTTTGTATTTGTCTATCTTCTGGCCCACTTTTTGTCACTAAATTTTTGAACAGAAAATTTTAAGTTTTTGGTACAATAACGCTTCTTTAAACCGCCCACTCCCAATTTACGACTGCAACTTTCGGTATTTTTTACATCTTATCTTTGTGCAAGGTACCCTACGGTTTGTAAACGCCTCACATTTTCAATTTTAGACCACCCTTGTGCGGTATCGTGGCAAGGTACAGGATTTATTCTCGGATTTAAACAACATGTTCCTCAAAATTTGGCTGGAAATTATTATTAATATAGTTTTGGTAATTGTAGATGTGATAGTTTGTATAATTTAGTTCTTGAAATGTAAAGTTTCTATGCTGATTACTTTCTTAGATATATTATTATATTGTTATATCAATTAAGTTTTTATTGAAATTTATGGAAGGTCCAAAAGGTGGTTTGTTGTGTTATTCTTCTTGTGATACAGAATACTTTACTATGGCAGTTGTAATATTTGGTTCAGGGTGAAAAATTTATATTTGGGGCTTGGACATGTAATTGTGAATTTTGTGTTATTACGATAATTAAGGAATGGCGTAGAGAATTACTTTAGATTAGATTGATATGTGAAACTATAAGCATAACAACAAACTTATAAATGCTTACTTGAGCGTCATAATGCCATTCATGAAACTAAGTTCTATTATTAATTTATTATAGCAATATATTGTAGTGAAATTTATCAGCAACGCAATGAAAAATATTATTATGCGTAAACAATTCGCTACTGAGGTAATGAGCACATTTCGCATATTTAGCTTAAACAATATTTCCAAAGTATTCATAGCAAATATTAATTTACATTTCGGTTTTTGCTTATTTGTATACCAGCAAATAACGTTTTGTATATTATCAGATCGTAATGGATCATTATAGCACTTGTCGTGTTGTCGATCTCCGCTGACGCCTCATCCGATAATTTCACGACGCGTGCGGTATGAATATAATTACGATCCTCGTAACATAAATACCTATTTCACACCGCAATACCTATCACTTGGTTTTCTTAGGTAATCAAGGCTTCTAACATAGTAAACAAGCTTTATACCTAAGGAACTAGCTGCTTTCAATGGTTCAGTGATCTCCCATACAATTTTCAAACCACCATGTCCTTTATCGAACTTGGTTCATGAATATACAAAACAAATGCATTGGGTAATGCTTGACTATCGTTGTATCGGTTGGAGTGAAGGGTTTACGACATTGAAAACCTTTACAAATGTTCTTCGCCGAGCAACCCAAGATACCGAAACCATTTATGCTAAAGGTTCTGAAAAATGATACATATTTCAATCAGTAATTGAAATTGGGAGAACAAACAGCACTATTCACAAATGAGGCAGTTTACTTTCATCGCCTCAAATCACTTTATATGTGTGCCTTATTACATGTATGTTTCCTATACAATCAATATATTATGTAATGTTATGATTTTTAATAAATTTTATTTACTTATAGACTTATTAATACCAACGATGTCTTAGATATGGTGAAATTTATTTCATATAAATTATACATATCATTTCATTATTACAGTATAGTGCTATTCAAAATACATTCTTATTCTACACTCATATTTGCCAAAAACTCCCGTCATTATTATCATTTGCCTTCGGTTGTTCCGTTTGCTGTATTTTCCTCATTTCTCTACTTACTTCAGAATTTATAACATCACTTTCGCCTTTGCTAAGGCTATCAGGGAAGAACGGATTAAATTGATGAGTAAATTCTTTTAAATCTACACTGCATAACCGATGTATCAGCCTTTGTCACACACTTCTCCTTCTGGATATTTGTTACAAAGCTTTATAGCTTTCGTATACTTTTCACTACCTCACTACAATACGTGTCACTAAACACCCAAAATTCACAAACCGCTTCATGATCGTCATCAAATACCAATGCTTCAAATTCTTATAGTAATCCCTCAGCGGGTGTATGTTTATCTACAGCTTTCGTCCAATGATCCACCGCGTGACACATTCACATTGTTATTGAATAATTTAAATACTACTTCGTTCTATTACAAATAGCAAGCGTTGTAATTCTATGAACGAATCGCGATCATGGTAAATCTGATTCGCTTCATTATTCTCAATAACTATAACTTTCAGGTGACCTATTCGATTAAACAAAACAATTTTCAAAGCAGCTTTAATCTGTGACGGCATATTCTCACCATTGTTTTCAAAATAATGAGTTAATAATATGCACATTTTCCACTGTCATTCTGAAATCACTATCTTTCAACATTAATTCTTGATTACATATATTACTAAGCTTCATATCAGCTAATAGTTCACTATCCGGATACATTCGAATACTAAGACTTTGAATTATTTAAAAAGTATAAATTCTCACACAATAATAGGAATCGGGTAATTTCCTTTTCTATACATTCACTGTTTTGTTGAGACGCTTTTACTCTAGCGTTCTGAATAACATCAAAGAGACCTTCCATATTTATTAAAGGTAAGACTTACTTGTTCACAGGTTACAACAATTTGTCAGATGTAAACCCTTACAAATCTTTAAAAATAATATGAATCATACATGGTAAAAACTGGAAACAGTAAATTTTTAACCTCCACTAGTGGGAGTTCATGCAAAGTAATAGAATTAAATGGATTATGGGCCGAAATTGAATTATGGAGATCAAATGCGCCTCAATTAAGTCAATCGTGGAGGGAGGCCATTGGCCTAATCTAAATCTAATTGTGGTGGGAGATCATTAATCTGTCCTTGAAATTATTGTGTAGGGAGGTCATTGACCTGACCTTGGCCAAATTGTGGGGTGCCATTTATCTAGCCTTGATCAAATTAGGGAACGGAGGTCACTGACCTGACCTTCACCATATTGTATCAGTACAAAGTCCAAGGACACGTATGAGAACACGCCCAAGGTCATGTGTGAGATCAAAGTCCAAGGTTGTGGTAAAATCATTGACGTACACTTGGGTTATTGACTTGTTCTTCATCTAAATGTGAAATGGTCATTGACTAGTATGTCAGTCAAGGTCACCTCCCAATCATTTCCACGCGAAATATATCCGAAACGGAAGCGTTTCCCCGCGAAACCTTCCGGATGAGATCCTCTCTCCGTGAAAGCTCCCGGATAGGACCGTCTCTAAGTGTAATCCCCCCGGGGTTACCTTGACTGAATACAGTTCAATAACATTTCCTTGACCCAATTGTCATGGGAAGTTATTGACTTGACTTTGACCAAATCTTGGTTCCACGACCCCTGGCCACACCTTGAACCAGTTATGGATCCAAAACCTCCTAACACCTACTACTCTTTTCCATCATGGTAATTGAGCTGAAATTTAAATAATTTGGATATGCTTGAGAATGGTTGTTATTAAAAAAGCTTAGCTACATATTCTCATATGGATGTTTTTCCGAATTCAAGTAAAGTATTAGATTTGAGGGGTCTATATTTTTAAATTTAGGTGCATCTTCGGCTCTATTTGCACGCTGATTCTTCTGGAAGTTAATCAAGAGCGACCGCTGTCTTTGAATAACAATAGATGATTTTATTGGCCACATGTTAGATATCGTTAGTTTCAATACCTACAATTCGTATAGCTCCGATTGATGTAACATTATGGAAATAAGAGAAATTTTTCGTCAATTGTACAGATTGGGTTTAACTGGACCACTTAAAGTAATATGCGGCACATTCAAGACTCGTTGTCCAAAGTAATCGTGTAATTTGTAGCTTTTCTAGCAATCATGATGTGTTAGAGATCGAGTAAAGAGTTAACTGCTAACTTATGTTGATTATGGGTTTCTTATATATTTCAGCGAAACTGAAAACATGTTTTAACGATGCGCAAGCAACATTTTTTTTCTTCAATTTATTTACGACATACTGAGCTTGAACACTTTGTTCTTGTTTATTATTGTTATCGTTTCTGATTATCAAACCAGCTATGGCTAAATTATTGTTTTCTCGAACACAATAGCCAAACCCTTTAGTGGCATGCGTGACAACTACTAATCAGCTTGCATCGAATTTTTGACCCGCAAGCTCATGTCAAATTTCTTCAAACAAGAAGCATGGAAAATTGTTGGTTACATTGAATTCCATAGGTACTTGAGCGGTAGCACTCTCAGTAGTAGCATCGGGATCAGGAGCATTGCATTTAATAGATCCCTCTATGTAAATCTAAGTGTTGTGGCTGTTAGTTATTAGATCTTGACCTTCAAAACTATCGAAGTCAAACACTTTGTTGAGTACTTTTTTGTATAAAGTCCGATAAGCACCTTCGTTGTCTGATTTATCTATATTTATAACGTGTGTAAAAGAACTCGTCTTATCAGAGTCACATATGGTTAACAAAACGTATGTCTTAGAATGATTTGCAAAAATGTACATTGTAATTACCAAAAGCAATTTAGTTGTTAAATTATGCAGTTAAAATGTCGGGACATAATTTGTGAACTACTCTTTGACAAGGCACGTTCGCTTTAAACATTTTAGGTTAAGCATTATTTGGTGCGACTGTATTTACA
>JAHWXV010418963.1:0-22394 GCA_024586415.1 Phrixothrix hirtus
AAAAAAATCGTTATAGCCGATTTCGAGAAAATCGCGAAAAACCAAAAAATGACAAGAGTAAAGTGGCACTTGCGGTTATTAGATTTTAGTGAAATTGTTGTAGTCGCGTGAGAGGATAGATAGAAACTCAAATATAAAATTTTGTTTATTTACGACTTTTAGTTTTAGCGATATTTTGTTTACACACACATACACATACACACACACGCGCGCGCGCGCACACACACACACAGACAAGCCGATTTTTAAAAATACGTTTTTCGGACTCAGAGAGCCCCAAAACGTGTATTTCCACTAAAATTTTGACATCGAAAATTTTGGATGAAAACAATACTTCTATTCTATATTTCATATAGGTAAGAGAAAGTAAAAACTGTTCACGTATACATGAAATAAAATATTCAAAATAGAATATGATAAATGCCTTATGCAAACCAAAACATTTATTTATGGGTCACATATGTTTGGATTTAAGAAAATGTAAATCTGTTTAAAACGGAAGCCTGTGTAAAATGGAAAAATTTCATGGTCCCTTAGGATTCCAGTTTAAACAGTTTTCACTGTACTTTTATTTGTGTATTTAAAACTCTCTTCTAGTATATTATTTGATAATAAACATAATCATATTTGAATAGGAGTAGCAGAGGTTCCAATATTTAGTGCATCACCTCGGAGATCTGGTAAATGAGACACAATATTATGTCTTTGTGTTCTAGATTTCTGTATTAGAGGTTGTGATGACCATTTAAAGCGATTTTTGCTGTAATAGTTTTTTACTGTTTTACTTGATGTGTTTTGATTTTCTTCAGAACTACTTTCACTGATCTGTTCATTATCACTCGCATCAGAAACTTCAAATTCGGAATTCGTATCATGTTTACTTTCTAAATCGCATTTATCAGATTTATTTATTTCACTAACCTCACTTTCTGTCCCTTGACACCACTGTTCTATAGTCTCTTCAAAATTAGAATCACTAAAACATACACTTTTTGAGGAACTTGCCATATTCAAAACAATAACACTAATGGTGACGTGGTGCTAAATTGACCCCAATTAAATTTTAATTTGTAATAGAACTAAAACAATGCAACGATTTTAGGTAAAAATGTGTGTAACAATGTAGGTACTGGCAACTTAAAGGTAGATGGCGGTATAGTGGCGTAACTATTAAATTAGGCGATTGGCGCTAAATTTTAAAGTAAGTGGAGTCATGAGGGCAACACGTCACCAGTAGAAGGTTAAACACAGTAACATACAGAACAGCGGCAGCTCCTTATCTTGCAATCAAATGCATTCAACAATTAGCTAATGACAATTAACATAACCAAACGGGGTTTTTTAACCCCATGTACTATCGTTCAAAAAATACGCATGCAGCAACATTGATCATTAAAATTAGCATGGGATGATCCTGTATCTAAAGATTTCCAAAATAAATGGTTACAATTTCAAAATCAGTTGGCACATTTAAACAACTTGTCAATTCCCAGAAACGCAATAGGTAGTCCATCGACTTTAATTGATATTCATTACTTCTGCGATGCATCAAAACATTCATATGTCGCTTGCATATACTTGCGCAGTAAAAGCATTACACTAATTATGTGCTAAAACTAAAGTAGCATCTGTGAAACAAGTGACCATTCCTCGGTTAGAGCTATGCGCAGCACTATTAGGTAGTCAATTATTGAAACAAGTTACACGTTCAGTATCACCAAATGTTTCGATATATCTTTGGTCCGATTCCCAGATAGTGTTGTATTGGATCAACTCTGAACCTAAATTACATAATGTTTTTGTGGCAAACCGCATATCAAAGATTCAATTAATTACTAAAGGTGAATCATGGCAGTATATTTCTACAAAAGATAACCCAGCTGATTTAGCATCAAGACGGATATCGCCTGAAAAGCTAATATCATCAAATCTTTGGGCGGATGGTGCACTATTTTTAAAGCACCCAATTAATAAATATCTTAATACATTTTCAAAATTAGTTTTCAAACCAAGCGCAAATATGTGAAACATATAACATTCTATTCTCAAATTGGAGAAACATTTTCGTTAATCACTAGG
Organism: Phrixothrix hirtus; assembly: GCA_024586415.1. NCBI lineage: Eukaryota > Metazoa > Arthropoda > Insecta > Coleoptera > Phengodidae > Phrixothrix > Phrixothrix hirtus. The sequence goes on from JAHWXV010418963.1 coordinate 2,080, forward strand.
TTTTCTAGTCTTAATAAACTAATAAGGGTTACAGCATATTGTTTACGTTTCATTTCAAATTTAAAGCATAAGTCCCAAAAACGATTAGGGCCTTTAACTGTCGATAAAATTGAAAAATCTCGCCTTCAATTGATCAAAATATCTCAAAGCGAATCTTTTCAGATGACATAAAACTTCTACAGGTCAAAACACAATTGCCTAGAAATCAAAAATTATCATCCCTTGTACCATTTCTTGATGATGATGGAATAATCGGTGTTGGTGGTCGATTAAATCATACATCATTAGAACCACACATTATAAATCTAATATGGCTTTCATCCAAGCATGCTTTAACAAACTTAATTTTTCTACATAAGCATATTCACTTATTGCATGCAGGACCACAACTTTTATTGTCATGTGTTGTAACGGTAGGTCTTCGGTACGTTCAACCCTACTCTTGAGCGTATTAAGCCTACGTATAATTCCTCGAGTAGTTATCAGACGAAGAGGGGGTCCGGGTTTGCGACAGTAAGTAGGGTTTACGTGAAAATGTAACATGGGTTGCTCATAAGTCCTTGTTTTATGAATATTATGCTGGCCCGAAACTAGCTCGTTAATCAAGTGAAAACAGGATAGGGATATTTACAAAGGGGGTTATTGGTAAAGGTTGGTTTGGATTTAAAACGGTTCGTGCACTTTATCGATGACCTAGGTTATATATTTTTACTTGATCGTAAAACTACAACTCGGTTTTCACTATGAATTCTTTCAAACATGAATTTTAAATATGAAAGTTATTGTACTGGTGTGTAAATATTTATAATGTAATTAACGCGGTTTTTTAACTCCTGTATTTATGCAAATTTATTTATTCGCTTGAAGAAACTGTATTTGTTGATTTTATAATAACTAACACAAAACAGTTTTAAAAGTTATTTATTTTCTAACCAAATACGATTATATTTCAAAAATGCATGCTTTAAATTATATACAGATTTTATTTCGATCATATTTACAATTACTAAAGTTATAAATAAAGATTAACTATGACTGAAGTTATTTTGTACAATGTCTATTATCAAATTTATTTTAGCTAAGTTTTCAACCCTTACCAAAGCAAAAGTGTACTTTATTTATTAAGTAAAAATCACGACATAGGTCGTATGAATGTGACCACGATCTACAATCACTAACTTAAGCGTATTGATTTGCTTCGTTAAATTGGCTGCATCCGTACTTACACGTGTGTTAACGGTCCGGTTTTATTTAACCGTTGTATTTTACAGTTCGAATAATAATAGTGCTAACTACTCAGTGATTAACATCTTTAAGGATTATTGTGTTTTGTTTTGTGGCTCCGATACCTTCTGGACTGACGATGTCGCGACTGCAAGGATAAACTATGTTAGCCCTTAATCTCCGGTTTTATTTTTAAGCCCGACATTGATTCCGACGTCGCGAAAGATATGTAATTAAGGCAAGGAAGACGCTAATAACTAAATATGTACGTATACTTTTCAATTGAACGTAAACAGTATATCACATATGCGTGACGGATCAGCTGTTCGAGGGAAATAATTGTATCTTAACTGCTCGTAATGCGTTTCTGAGTTAATGAGTTTATAAATTGATTTAATTTACGTCTTTAATAAATGAATTCTATTGACTAGGATCCTTAGGTTTAATATGCGTTTTCCATTAACGCGTTATGGAGTAACGTATACTAAACGGTTCCGGTAATAATTAATTTACTGTATAAATTAAATATTACGCCTCGGATGTATATTATAACGGTTTGCTTTAAGAGCAATTCTCAGAAATCCTGTTCTAAACCCTCTCACTTCGAAGGATCAGAAAGGACTATCTAAAATTTTGATTCGTAAAGCGAATTTATATGATTTTCGGAACACGCACAAATAGATCTTATGTACACTTTTCCTTTGAAATTCGGAAAATAAACAAACAAAACGGTAAAATGGTTAAATTGGCAAATTAATTAGGTAAAGGTACAGTAATACTTATCAGGGAAATTTTTAAACAACTAATTGCCTAAAAAAACAGTAATAATTAATTGCGTGTTTATCTGACAATAAAACATGTCTTAAGTCACATGAAAAGATAGCTAATCAGACAGCGGATCTGAAACTGTATTCGGAAATAAGTATTTAATTAAAGTAAAGCGTAAAATTGCTAATTATAACTTTGAAATTTCCATTAAATTGATAACTCGAAACTGAAACAAGGCGATAGTCGTAATCTACTTCCGACAGATGAATAAAATAAAAATAATTCAGGTCATGACTCGTTCTTGAACTGTAAAGTTTTGTTTACAAATACTGAACCTTGGATTATCGGTTCTGTTTAGCTATTAGTGCATAAAGAAATTAACTTTATAATAATTACAAATAATGACGAAAACTTAATTCATGGCGTTTTACGTCATTAAACTAACCTAATGAAATGCAATATAAATATATACCGGGTGCTATCGTAAAAATGCTAAATAAATTATTAGAAAAACTAAATTATTTTAACGTGTAACTAAATCTAAATGGGCCAAACGCCTTTTAAGCTAAATTAAATAAATCACAGTTAAACAGTAAATGTGTTTTTGGGTAAATTTGAGGTACACGTTACAGTGTTAGACAATTTTATTGGCCAATTGGCCGAAGAAACTTAGCAAAAAGGATTGTAAGAAAGTGTATAACGTGCTTTAAATTTAAACCTATTTCTACTCAATGCCCTTTGGCACCGTTACCTGTTAATCGTATTACAATTTCTTTACCGTTTCAAGTTACCGGAACTTTTTCATATACTTAATAAGCGTGGGGGGGGGGTTAAAATTAATTAAATGCTATATTCGCGTATTTGTTTGTTTTTGTACAAAGGTCATCCATTTAGAGGTTGTCAATGACATGACCATAGACAATTTTTTGGCTTGTCTACGATGTTTTACTTCGAGACGCGGTCTTCCATCAGACATTTATTTTAACATGGCATACAATTTGTGGATCCATCTAATAAATTAAAAGTCCTTGGAAAGATTTTAAAGTCTAATGAGGATTCTATTACAATATTTTGCGTTAGTGAAGATTAAAATGGCATTTTGCACTTCCTTATACTCCTAATTTTGGCGGACTGTAGGAAGCTGCAGTTAAAAGCATAAAACATCATTTAAAAAGAACTCTTCTTAATATTAATGTAACACATGAAGAATTTAATACTCTTATAATTCAAATTGAAGGCATTTTAAATTCACAACCATTATTTGCAATGTCAAGTGACCCCAATGATTTAAATCCCATTACGCCATGACACTTTCTTATTGGAAGAGTCATTACCTCGCCACCCAACCACGACTTACAATGTTTGCCTACAACAAGGCTTTCTCAACTTTAACATATTCAACAACTTTACCAACGATTGGACGCGATTCTCTAAAGAATATTTTTTGCGCCAACTGTGTATATTTAATTTATAGTTTGACCCCATTTATATATTTAGGTATTTTTAATTTGCATTTTTAATTTTGTACATTTTTCTTGAACGCTTCCAAAGAGCATAGTATTTTAGTTCTTACAGAACGTCACTCAATTCGCGATCCACCACTTCTTTGATTTTCAAACTGCAAGCGTCGTATTATTCTTGTGTCGGTGCCGAAAGTATAATCACCACCCAATTACTCTTGTTTAGGTGTTAACAGTAACACCCCCTCATGTCGTTTCTGTCGTTTATTGCCAACAATGGCATTACAAATCAAACCTCAATTGTCTTAATTACAACGTAAAATAAATCCATTTCGTGTTGTATCCAATAACATAATTATTGTGCAACCTTCAATCTCCAGATATAAAACAATAAATCTGTCGTTTACAATCTACCTTTGCAGTGGTTGTAAAAACATCCTCTATCGTTCCTATCTTTCCAATACCTTAAATTTCTTTGTGCTTCCTATAACTAATTCCAAGTGAAAGAAACCACAGATTAAGGTAAGCAATTCACATATTTTAATTTCATTGTTTGTAACCTGTTTTATATCAAATTCTAGTTATTTGCAACCAAATCTCAAATCCCCCTGTAACAAGCTTCGACAAGCTTCTAATCGTCGTGGTCCTTTGAAACCTATGAATTTTACATACACTTTGATTTAAATTATATTTTTATATGTGTATATGTTAACTTGTAAATTCCCCCAAATTTGCTACAAGATTAAATACTTTTATTTAACTAACCCCTGCTATGCCCTGATGGATAACAGTCCCACTTAAAATATCGGAGAGTTAAAATTTGAATAAACCCCGCTGTAGTAAACTTAAGGACATTTAGTTAATATAAGACATTGTCAGGTTTACCGCATAAATACATATACCAACTTCATCTTCAATACAAATGGAAGGCAAAACCAACACCGTTAGAAGTAGGCAGTTTAGTATTGATAATGAACGACCAACAACCTTCGTGCAAATGGGCGTTGGGGCGTATTCTCCAACTCCACTCAGGAAAAGACAAACAATCACGTGTTGCCGTGTCAAGGAGATACTACACAGTGAACATTTTGTGTTACGCAATTATTAATTTGACAGTAAGGTGATAAGTATATACATACCAAACTACAATGATTTTGAAGTCCAAAAGGAGGGAATATGCTAGGTTTTATTTTAGTAGTAAGCATTGAAAAAATAAAATTAATTGAATATACCTATACATAATTTATCAAAAAAAATACAGTCAAGTAATTCATAAAATATTGGTGTTCATATTCAACAAAAATTGAACCAGTAACCACGATTAATTTATACCCAATGCCTACTGCCAAAATTAAATTTAATCATAGAAAATTACGTCTTGTGATTATTCGTAGATGTTTAAATCGACAGTTGCCAGAAAATATTTTTCAAATATATAAACATCTCGGTGATACCCAGAACGTTTTGTGTCGCACTATAGACTGATATAAGAAAACTAAATAAAGCGAAAACTGGACAAAAGAAGTAAGAAATGAACTGTGAAGGCCTCACAGTTAAAGAAAAGCTGACCAGCGGAAATGTACGTACAAATTCTTGTCGACTAGACCGTGCCACGTAGGATCTTACAACAACCCTTCGGTTGTTCATGTTGCAATAGAAAGCGAAACTTACCGTGGCTTAGCTTAGTAGAAATTAATCTGAGAGGAGAGTGGGCGGTTTCTTTACGCTGATTTTGGCTCTCGTCCACAATTCGCAGACGGTACCTGTAGGAAGGGAAAGAAATCATATACCTGTAAGGGCGCCAGTCGTACGTACTTTCTTATCGCACGTACACCTCACACGACAAGACGTACGACGGCTTAAGTCCTGCTGCTGCCCTAATCTAAAGAAAAGCTAGGTTCTTGGAACAAGAGATGAAATACAACTGAAGTAAAACAAGGCATTCGTTTATTACCGCGAGCGATTTCGGCAATAAATATAAACAAAACAAGAATAACAAAGTTAGCTAAGGCTATGATTAAATTTTTATTCCTTTCGGAACACCAAAATGACAAACTGGGTTATTGAATTTTTCCTTAACGGGATCTAGGCTACCCGATACTTATAAGTGATAAGAAATGTATGTTACAATTAACATTCCGAAAAATAAAATACTCTAGAATAGTCGATGACACAATACTAACTACTTCTCTCCGTTAACGCTTATCAAAGCAAAAATTAATTTTACAAAACAAAATAGTAGCCAAAATTACAGTGAACAAAACTAATAGCGTTAGGCAGACGATATCTAACATCAAATGTGTCAGGGAAAAAGAAACAGTTGTTATTTGTTATCGATATGCTAACATTATAACTTGACAGGTGCTAGAAGATGCAAATTTAAAAAATCATATATTGTAGCTAAACATAAGGAAGTGAAATATTAAAAAGTAATTTAAAATAAATAGCTTAAATAAATTATGTACCTTTTATTTCCACTAAAATACTTAAATATTTGTTGCAAATACTACTACTATTCGTCGTTGAAATTTTCGTTCGCAAATGAAATTTTAACGTCACACCTCGTATATATAACTTACTAAGTTTACAATAAATTTTATTTTATAATTTGCGCGAACAAACTCAAATACAACTGGGCTGAAGTTAAACTTGAGCAAAACAATTTATTTTAGTTCACAAACTAGTTTACTCATTTGCTTCAAATTTGATTTAATTTTTATCGGAAAAAATATAAACATAAACGGAAGCAGAAAACATTTCTTGAACGATCTTATTCAAAGTGAAATTTTATAATTACGGTAGCTCCTTATGCTGTCCAATAGTTATAATTGAACTAATGAATTTTCATTCCCATAAGTAAATAATTTAGCATTACGTTATTTTTAAAATGTAGAGAACATCAATTGATAACATGATTTTCAGTTATCGTAAAAAGTTGAAATTCAAACTTTTATCAGCATATGCGGATTGAAATATATGACGGCTAGCAAAGACAGACTAATCTAGGCTCCGTGTGAAAGAGCGACGACGACTATATCAGACTTGGTGGCTTGCCAGAAGTAGCCCTTTTCTGTGAAAGTCAACAATTTTACTGCACTTGACGAAACTATCCAAATTCATATCGCCAAGACTAATTTGCTTTGTTAATTGTTTTCCAATAAGAAAGCGGCAGATGATGATAAATAGGACTTTCTTCTTTTACGAATTCAGAACAATCATGTTTATTAAGTCCCACTGGTACTTGTTGCTATAATTAATGCTGCAAATTAATTACGATATAAACAAATTGAAACAACCGTGATAGCGTATAACACGGCACGATATAACCAAAAGAAAATAAACTAATAAACAATGTAACACACCATGATTAGAAATTTAGTGCGGAGTCTTAGACGATGGTCTTCAACCGACGGCCTTCTAATACTGGCATTAAAATTCGTATCGCATTCGCGGCGGCTTTATCTATATACTCGCAAAACACAGGGGCGCACTTAGTTTAAATATTACATTCATATTTTTATTTTACAAACAAATCTATGGATTTCACAACGCAATATCCAACAATTCAAAGGTGTAAATTAATTAATTTAACTTGACATATTGAAATTCAATAAAATACCAATGATTGAAAAAAGAACGTCACAACTGCCAAATTACAAAGAAAGTAGAAAAACTAGGAATGTATTATATTAACCTTAAAAGAAGACTGACTAACCACTTTCTGAAGATCTGAAAATGTATTAAAATGGTTTGCTGGGAATGAAATAATCCTTGATATGAAAAGCTGTTCGTGTTACAACAAACGTAAAATCATAATAATGACAGGGCATGCTCAAATAGTTTTCTAGATATCTCTGATAAGCATAGAAATATTGTTTGTTTTTAAAATGTTGAATAGTGATGTCTTTCAAAGCAATTTCGAAAAATGAAAAATTTTTTTCGATTTTAATTGAAAACGATAAAGCAAAAGTTTATTTAGAAACTATTAGCAAAACAGTGCTACCAAACGCTTCAAAGATAGATGGAGATAATTATTACTGCATTCAACAAGACGGAGCACCGTCTAAAATAGCAAATGTTGCTCAAGATTGCTGCAGGTAGAATTGTATTTATTTTATTTCTCCTGGTCTCAAAACCCTAAACTACTAGGACAATTAAAACATTAGAGCTGTTGCACATGAAACCATTTTAAAAAAAATTGTTTCGAAAATTTGGGACAAGATACCTTTAAAATTTGAATCGCGCATGAGCTGGTTATTAAAGTGAAAGGCGATATATTTGGAAATAAATTTGTATATGTGGTTTATATGGTCTGTTGACACACCTTACTTTGTAACTTAGTTTATATTTTTACAAACTTTTTACTGGACAATTAAAACTTGTATATTTGGTTCGCATTTTCATTAAAAGACATTTTACGTTTCTAATCGCTAATATCTACATATAAGTCATGCGCGTAATTATACATATAGCTACCCCATTCTACATCAATCTGTATTAAGATCTAGATATATTGAGTTGATCTTCAAATCAATACACCACGCCGCGTTCAAGTTGCCGTCGTGAACTTCTCGTTTTAATTATTGTTAAATCAATATGGTATGAGGTATTACGTACCAGTCCTTTGATAGACCTTAATATTTGTATTTCTATTAATACATATTAATACTACCGCAACTTTGCTCACCTATAAAATATTCTTTGATATATCCCTAAACCTTATTACTTTACCTAACATCTACGAACAAAGTTTTCAGTGCCGATTTCGCAAATACAAAGTTGTGCCTTGGTAAGTACATACATCTAGATACATACATTATTTGTCGTTTCATTTTGCATTTCCCGCATTTTTTGTGTATAATTTGTGTTTACATATTTTGATATATTAAGTTCGCAAATTTGCAAACCAACCCTTGATAGTTAGCTAAATACAGAACGGCACTACTGGTCCGATGTTTTATATTTGCTTTCGTGAATTTTAACTTTGCTAACCGCGGTTATGAAAGTTGAAATTACGTCTATATCTCTTTGAAATTATAATGATTACTTTCATTTAGCTTTGATGATTTTGAAAATTCATTTTAGGATTATGTACTATCCAAACGACGGTATGGCAAACAGGGAGGGGGTTAGTGGTTTTTTTAAAATGAAGTTCTGCTTCTAAGGCCGTAAATTGTGGTTATTTAGTTTCAAATGCAGTAAGGTATGAAATTGGAATTATTAGTTTGAATCAGAAAGTGCATGCAAATTGTTTGTTTTTTTTTGTTTTTGATAAGGTATTGTGCCCAAAATGGCGTACCTTGATTTGGGGTAATTCCATTAAAATTTGAGCTTGTCATAGACAAGGTTTAAGTATTTGCGCATGTCGTAAGACATGGATATATAGTTGCGCATGTCTGAAGGACATGACGTTGAATGTTGCTGCACTGTTGACATTTGATCCTGTTCATAACTTGCTTATAATTAAATAATCACATAATTATTTCCTAGGGAATAACTTCAACCATGGTTTAGGTAGTCATAAGAATTCTTTGATTTCAAAATTGGATAGGTTTATCTAAATTATTAGTTATTTGGGGTTGTTATTTGACATTGTTTTGACATTAATTATTTGGCTCAAAATTTATATTCTGTCAAGGGTTTTTTTTTCTTAAAATTGACTGTCCAATTTTTTTATATTTTATTGCTTCATTTAATTCATTAGTCTCTAACTAATTGAATCACCGTTGGTCACTCAATTAGTTCTATTCATTGATAATAAATAATTTGAATTATGTTATCACTTCGTATAGTTGGAGAAACTATATTTCATTATTATATTATATCTAATTAAAGATTATTCTTGGATGGAATTAAGTTTCTCTCTTGGGAAGTAGATGCGTTCGCGAATTAATCTTATTCTGCCTTTAAATTGTACTATACGTTGAGACAATTATCTAAAGTCTGTTCTGTTTAGTGTGGAGACGGTTTTTTAGCTGGAGTATGCCTCTATCGGGTACCTGATCGAAGAATCGACTACTGGCTGCCACCACTTAGATCAATGTCTTGGACATATGGTATCATTTATGTTTAAAATTCAGTTGATTGTTAAAATTCAAAATTCACTAAAAATTGTTATTTGTAAACTACTGTGATTTATTTTGTTATTCAAATTATAAGAAATTGTTACAAATCTAATCTTTCAATCAGTGCTTCTAGGCCGAAACAGCGGATGCAACTTATACTCTATTCACTTTCAAATGGATTCGTCTCCTTACCATAAGAAAACAACGAAAATCGTTGTACTTCTAATTATACTATTAATAACACATTTAGTGTAAAGAAGACAAATTGCTTGAAACTGATGTTTGCAGTAAAATTTGAAGTCTAAAAGTTTGGACCTATGTCTTATTAACACTCTAATATTTAATTAATGCTACTATTTGAACGCTTACGCAATTTTGCCGATGTTACTTAACTATCGACATAAGATTCATATTAGAGGTAGATGTTCAAGGTTAGCGCCTTGCTGTTGATAACTTTATCAATTGTTGCGACATTAAAATTAAATTTTTGTATATTTAATTAACTGAGTTCAATTAATGCGCGGCAGTATTTGTTTACGCCATCACGCTGCTTCTGTTTACATAATCTTAGTTATCTTTTTAAATAAACTAAATTATTCATTAGTAACTTGTTGTTTGTGGAGCATGCATGCCTGTTATATTTCTATTAAATTGCAGCACACTGATGATTTATTTAGTAATAATAAACTTTAAAATCTAACTAGCTTGATTGTCAAGTTTTAGATAATTAGATAATTCGATTTGACCTCCGTTAAAACGTTAAAGTTGCTTTGTGACTTTTCTTTTTGTTTTTTTTAAATATTTAGTACATATTATATAGCTTACCATGAAGTCAAACAAATTTCTTTGCATAATTTTTATATTCCAATTTGCTTATTCCATTTAATTTTATTTAGCACTTTTTATGGGTCTATTTGTTATGAGTTATTTTACAAAGCATAACAAAGTTTACTATAATAAAGTTCATTTTAATTCAGTTTATCATCAAATACTAGTGTCGGATAAAAGTGAATGCTAAGATGCCTTCTGCATCTAGTAGACCTTGACAACATCTTTTACATGACAGTTGTTGAACTCATATGTATAACTTATAGCCTACAACACCGTTCTTAAAACAGATTAATATGTACGTCAGCTAGTTCGGAGACTCTTTAGGAAGGACCTTATATCTGCACGTTAGTAGTATTCAAGGGTTTATAGTTTAGTACGCCAGACGTTAAGAGTTACGATCAGATAGAAAATAATTGTATATTGAAATAGTGACCGTTCTATCTTACGTGTGATTAGACGTACATGAATTGTCACACATGAAAGAAAACAACCAAGTTGTAATAAGAATTTTAGTTCAAACAATCTGTAATTAAAACAAATCTTACTGTAACTTAACATTTGTTACCTTTTATTAATATTTTAAATAAACAAAAGAATAAAATAACTAAATACTTAGTCAGATCTTGCGATACTTTTAACTTCCTTGATATTTTACCGTTCCGTCCATAATACTAACAAGGATGGAGGGAGAGTAGTTCCTGGTTTCGTTGTTCGATAAAGAAGGTACCCCCAAGAGCAGGAAAATACATATACAAAGTTATATGCTCATAACAAGTAGAAAATTTAAAACAGGTAAACCGTACAAGGAATTCTAATTAACAAGCAGTTTTGCCTTATCTTTTGTTTACAAATAGAATACAATAAAAAAATTCATTTTATACACAGCATGGCGTGCTTAGAATTTGTGGTATACTAACTATGGTAAAAATCATTGATTATTCGTTATAAAATGAATATTTTACGATTACAATGAAATTAATCAAACCTTATTCCAGGCTAAACAATGCCGTTATATTGCACCCAATGTGGGATGAATTATTTAGAATTAGATATAATTTTTGACGTAGAATAAATACTATACGTTATAAATAAAAGAAGTAACCCTTTTATAATTTTCCATAGGTACATACGTGACCTAATCATCATTTACCACGTGCTTCAGAAGTTTTAAAATACATAATGAATCTGGACATTGTAACTTTCGTCTTGGAACAAAGGTAGTATAAAGTTCCATATTAAAGATGTTCAACTTACTTTAACTTTGCTTAAGGATGCTAGCTGCAAATCTCAGGATGTGGGTTATAGAAATAATTGCTTAGTAAGCCTTCGCTAGAGGGCGATAGATAAATTATATTTAATTTCTCAGATCTTAAATATAATAAAAGGATGAAATTTGGAAATAAAGACTTACTTCGCAATTGTAGTTGCCTTGCACAAGAAACAAAAGTGAGAACTCATATAATAACATAATGTATTAAATAACAATTATCGATCTAAATTCCAAAGTTTATAATTGATCTTTCTTATACGTAGTTTTATAAACAATCTCTTTTAAATAACATAATAACTTTGAAAATAATCAAACAATTAATAAGTATATTTACGATACTGGTACACTTGTTGTGTCAACTTGGTCTAAATTCGGAAGAACGGAAAGCTGCCTTGATTGTACACTAATTACGTAAACTGACTTCTGAAAAACAGCATTGTTTCTTCGAACAAACCTATAAAAAGAAAAAGAATGCCAATAATAAGTTAGTACAGCAATTATTTAGTGATAAACTATGCACTTCTTAATTTTTGCTTGATTAAAACATATACAATAATAATTGAAATGTAAAATTCATAATATTAAATTGAAAACCCAATAACAAAATTTAATTAATGTTGTTTATTAATTTGGAAGTTAAAATATTGATTTTATCGGAAATATTTAAAACCCTTAATTTTTGGAACAACCAACCCCAAATTTTGAACTCAAATAAAAAGTCATTATAAAAAAGCGGGACCCCTTACATTAATTTTGAGTGATCATCTATCATAAACCTAAACTTTTTGAAATTGAATTATAAATCGTTTTCAGCATATTAATCATCAGGAATTGGCTTGAGGCTTGAGTCACAAACATGAACTTGGGCTTATTTTATGCTATTTTTTACTTCGTAACAAAAAGTTCAATTGTGCCGAATCTAAAATAGCTACTAATTGAAGGTCGTAGATAACATGAACTATAAATTATTTTAATGTGACATCCCAAATTATTCCTATTAAAGATGTTTTCTGTAAACTGATTTACAATCCCAATTGACAGGGAATTCAATAATTAACACTAGTAGATTCTAGGCGGTTCAAAATGGAATGCTTGGACTTCAGCCCCTCTCCACCCGTTTTGACTTGCCTGAAACCTCCATAAAATTAATAGTAATTCAGGTTAGCTTTACAATAAGATGCATCCGAAATTAATGAATCATGTACATACCTAAATTTTTGTTGAGTTTAAACTAAAATGAATGAAATATTATTTATCAGAATTCTAAACATGCATTTTATTGTGAAGCTTGATCAAGAAGAGCGAAATTAAGTATTATTACCCATAGCAAAGAAAGTAGACTTCGGTTTTCCCGAAACTATACGAAATTTAAACTTTGATATAAGAATTTGATCGAATTTACCTGTATTAAACAATCAATATGAAATTAAATATGAAGAATTAGTATTTAAATAAGGATTCTTAATTCGATAAAACGTTCTGTTAAATTTAAAATAGAAGATAAATTGAATATTAAACTATGTTCCAATAACCTTGAGTAAAAATTGAAAACACAACGTCTACCTTTCCTAACCTTAGAGTATTAATTTAATAGAGTGGTCAAAACGTTAGCGTAATATTTACTTTACTGAAATAATTAAATGTGAATTGTTTCTATTAAATTTCCATATTTTATTAGACAAGACGTAACGAAACTGCTACAGTAGAATTCCTACTTTAAAAGTAATTGCTAGAGGAAAGAAATAATTAATTAAGGTTAGCTACCAATATCATCGTTATAGCCGTGTCTATTTACGTCCTCACATAATGATTGATAATCGACCAAAGACACTGTCAACCTTTACCAAGCATTGAGTTCTTGCGCACAACTCAAAGATACCTCATTAAAAATTTGCGATATTGCCACGTTTAATCCTTGAAGTAACTATTTATCTAATAATATACATAAGTTTGAATATCAGACAAAAATTAATTCTAGTACTTAATCAACATTCAGAGTGATTTAAATTATGGAAATGAATAAAATAAATTTAAATATTTATAACTAGGAGCCCTAGGATTTCAAAAAACAAACAAAATCCAGAAAACTCAGATAAATACCAAAAGTTTTAAGAATTATGATGCTTATTAATTGAGAAATACTTATTCGTCATTAAGAATCCAGGTTTCAAGCAAGAATTTAATGGCTGTTCAATACTCTTCCTAATTTTAAGAAAAACTGGGATTAAATACTAAATTTAAATCTAGACCAAGGCAGTCAGGCAACGACCATCCAGAACCACAAATACTAGTTAAAACTAAAAATGCGAGGGGAATATAGATTTAATCCGAACTTTTTAGATAGTAAAAATATTTACTAGCCTCATTGTAGTCGGCAACGAGGAAATAACTAACGCTGAAGATATCGCAAATGCCCTTGCCTCACGCTTTCAAAGAACCAATAGTTGTGAAGAGAATCAACCAGGTGTTTTAAGAAGTAAAACAGAGGTGGACAATACTAAACTTGATATAAGAGAAGAAAATGTATCGATCTACAACCTACCTTTTTCTGTAGAAGAACTCAAGGAAGCACTCTCATTAGCCCATCATGCAACACCCGGACTTGACAAAATAAACTATGACATGATCCGAAACTTACTGGAAACAGAAAAGGCCGCCTTAATACAACGATTCAACAGAATATCGAGTGAAGGGTTGTATCCCAAACAATGGCAACAAGCCACAGTGATCACTATACCAAAAGTTGACAAAAAATCCAGAAACCCTTCCAACTATCGCCTACTATCACTAATAAGCTGCCGCAGTAAAACTATAGAGAAAATGGTTAACAAGAGACTAATGTAGCACATAGAAACAAATAACCTGCTGTTCAACTTCCAAATAGGTTTTCGCTCTGCTCGATCAACAACGGACCAGTTAGTCTACCTAGAAACGGCTGTGCAGTTGTCATTCACGGAGGGAAGCATCTCATAGCTGTGTGTTTTGACTTGAAGAAGGCCTATGATACAACATGGAGGAGAGGTGTTCTTAATACAATTCCTCGATGGGGGATTCGCAGCAACCTAATTAAGTTTGCTGAACAATTTATGGCAAATCGCTACTTCAAAGTTAAAATTGGTACTGTCTTATGTTCAACCCATGTACAAGAAAACGGCATACAACAAGGATCAACCCTTAATGATACCCTGATCCTTATCGCGATCAACCATCTCTTAGAGACAATAGATCCTAAAATAAACAAATGCGTTTATGTAGACGATATGACGATATTCTATTCGTCAAAAGATCTGGTAGATATACAAACCACACTCCAGGATACTATTAACCGACTGGTGTTGGAAGCTGAAAATACGGGCTTCCGTTTCTCCGCTAACAAAACTTGCTGTATACACACTTCTGTCGACTACGTACACCGCATGTCGATCTGCAGCTAATCCTAAAAGACACTCCAATTAAATTTTGCGATAGCGTAAAAATACTTTGAGCGGCTACTCTGGACCAGTGGCGCCCCCCTATATTTCGACTCCTTGTACAAGTTTACAGCGTTTTCTCTTAGAACGCGGACGGCGCGGGTGCAATTTAATAGTGACACATCAGTACCGTTGTTGGGCGTAACGCCTAACGCGCTTGTGACATACCATTACGTATTCTATTTTAGCAAGAACCCTCGATTCATATAGCATCAGCAGTGCCTCTCTGTCTGCTCCCCAAGTTATATTCGATAGGAATCTGATGACATTCAAGGTTTTTCTACATTTAACGGCTAGATCTCTAATGTGATCTTTCTATTAGAGCTTTTTATTGAAAACAACTCCCAGGATTTTTACGCTGTCGCAAAATTTAATTGGAGTGTCTTTTAGGATTAGTTGCAGATCGACATGCGGTGTACGTAGTCGACAGAAGTGTATACAGAAAGTTTTGTTAGCGGAGAAACGGAAGCCCGTATTTTCAGCTTCCAACACCAATCGGTTAATAGCATCCTGGAGTGTGGTTTGTATATCTACCAGATCTTTTGACGAATAGAATATCGTTATATCGTCTACATAAACGTATTTGTTTATTTTAGGATCTATTGTCTCTAAGAGATGGTTGATCGCGATAAGGATCAGGGTATCACTAAGGGTTGATTCTTGTTGTATGCGGTTTTCTTGTACATGGGTTGAAGATAAGGCAGTAGCAATTTTAACTCTGAAGGAGCGATTTGCCATAAATTGTTCAGAAAACTTAATTAGGTTGCCGCGGATCCCCCACCGATGCATTGTATTAAGAACACCTCTCCTCCATGTTGTATCAAATGCCTTCTCCAAGTCAAAACACACAGCTCTGAGATGCTTTCTCTCCGCTAATGATAACTGTACGGCCGTTTCCAAGTAGATTAGCTGGTCTGTTGTTGATAGAGCAGAGCGAAAACCCATTTGGAAGTTGGACACCAGGTTATTTGTTTCTATGTGCCACATTAGCCTCTTGTTAACCATTTTCTCAATAGTTTTACTGAGCCAGCTTGT
Source organism: Phrixothrix hirtus (assembly GCA_024586415.1). Taxonomy (NCBI): domain Eukaryota; kingdom Metazoa; phylum Arthropoda; class Insecta; order Coleoptera; family Phengodidae; genus Phrixothrix; species Phrixothrix hirtus. The sequence goes on from JAHWXV010418963.1 coordinate 18,203, forward strand.
TAGTGATAGCAGGCGACAGTTGGACGGGTTTATGGTTTTTTTGTCAACTTTTGGTATAGCGATCACTGTGGCTTGTTGTCGTTGCTTGAGGTACAACCCTTCACTAGATATTCTGTTGAACAGTTGTATTAATGCGGCCTTTTTTGTTTCCGGTAGGTTTCGGATCATGTGATAGTTTATTTGGTCAGGTTCGGGTGGTATAGGATGGGCTAGTGAGAGTCCTTCCTCGAGTTCTTCTACAGAAAAAGGTAGGTTGTAGATCGACACATTCTCTTCTCTTATATCAAGTTTAGTATTTTCCACTTCTGTTTTACTTCTTAAAAGACATGGTTGATACTCTTTACAACTATTGGTTCTTTGAAAGTGTGAGGCAAGGACATTTTCGATACCATCAGCGTTAGTTGATTCCTCGTTGCTGATTACAATGATGGAGGGTTGAGGTTGAAAATGTTTTCCAGTAATCTCTCTAACTTTCCTACAAATCTCTGCTACTGAAATTTCTTTATTCATCCGAGCTACGTATTCGTTACAGGAGGTTCTTTTACTCGTGAGTATTTCTCTGCGAGTTTTAGCCCTTCGCTTTTTGAATACTATTAAGTTTTTAAACGTCTTTCTTTTCCCTGATTGCTTGTTCAACTTCCCTATTCTACCAGGGTATTGTACGTTTTTTGTTTGTAGGTGACTTACTTTTTGGCATCTTTTGACTAGCAGCGGCCAGAATTGCTTCTGTTACTGTGTCAACTGTATTGGATACAGTCGATTTCATTTCGAATGGTGAAATGTTAGCTCGGTATGCTTCCCAATTAGCTTTCTTCAGTTGCCATGTAGCTTGGAATATAGGTTTTGGGAATTCACTTGCAAATTCAATTGCTATTGGCATATGGTCGGTAAAAAGGTACTCTTTTAATACGTTCCATTTTTTAAATGAGCAATGTTTGAGATAATAAGTGAGAGAATCTATATTTGTGAAATTTTGGGCTCTAGCATTGAAATAAGTACTATCTCCAGCATTTACAAGAATCTGATTTAGCTTTTCGATTAGCTCCTTTATTTTCCTTTCACGGGTGTCCAGGTGGTTAGATCCCCAAAGAGGACTGTGTGAATTGAAATCCCCTACTGTTAAGTAGGGTACTGGTAGCTGTGTTACTATGTCTCGAAGAATTTCCTGGTTCCAGTTATCATTTGGCAAGTATATGTTGCATACAGTTAACTTAATAGGAACTAGTATTTGAGCAGGACTGCTTGCAAGTGGGTTTGAATAGCAATACTGACAGCTTGCAAGTCATTTTTCGTAAATATTGCTACAACGCCTCTAGCTCGATGTATTGGTCGTACATATTTTCTAATACAATCACCTCTACGTAGTTTAAATGTATGCTCACGAGTGAAATGTGTTTCCTGTACGTAAATACAAAAGGGTGCTCTTTCACTCAGTATTACCTTCAGTTCTGCATAGTGATTAATACATCCGTTCATGTTCCATTGAATCAATGTACCCATAAAGGAAGGTTGTGTTGGTAAGTATATTGATAGTGTTGGAACTTTGTGCACCAAGTTTTGTTGACGTTAGTGAGTTAAGTCAAAATAGATATATAAGTAAATAAACAATTTAGTAAATAAATAGATAGATGGACAGAACAAATAAATTAATAAGCTAGTAAATAAGTATATATGTAAAGTTAAAATAGTCGTAGAGTAGTTTCTTATAAAATAACACAGATATGTAGACTAGAATTTAGAAAAAGTTATCAACGTCTTCAGGTTTGTTGTTTTTTCTTCTGGTTTTTTCTTTGTTAGTTATGGGTGACCTATGGGTTTGCCTTTAGGTCAACTGGTTTTTCCTTCTTTTCGTTCCCGTTTCTATACTAATGGAGGAACTGTCGGAGTCAAGTTTGTCAGATTTTGGTGGCGTTCCGCTAATAAAGGACAAAATCTTTTTTCTTTAAGTTGCCGCCATGGTTTGGTTTTTTAGAAACGGTGGTTGGTGACGGAACAACCAGAGAATTTTAAAAAAATTTTAGAGAGAAAAAGTAAATAAATTGGTTGGTTTTTGGAATCGGATAAAAACAATACGAGAGACGCGCCTCCTTCACGTCCGTGTCGATTCAGAATTTCATCGTGCCAGAAGTGTAACAGTGAAACGTAATTTTCCGAACGTCTGATAGGGTGCGGTGACATTTTCAAAAGCGAGTACGCATTTGTCGAGTCGTTAGGGCAATAAAATCGGTCGTGTGTTGGCTCTGTGTTCAAAGAATATGTTCGGTGTGTTTAGGGACTCAACATAGTGCCAAATGTTGGAAGACCTGACCTGAGAGGTGGAATTATATATCTCTAGGAATTAATTAGCGCGTTTCACACCGTAGCAGTTTTGTTGAACGCGTGAAGTTCTTTTGCAGGCGTGGGAACCCATTTTGGGTAATTCAACAACCCAAACTAAGGTACTCCGCTTTTGTTATTGTTCCCTGGTTTCTTACGGATGACCTTAGAAAGGCGTAAGAACTTAAACCTTCCCGTGTGACGGGTTATCAATAATACATATCTTCTGTGGAGATCGTGGACGCATACTTGCGTTGGCGGTGTCTAAATATAGATTGCCCTAATTTTAGTGCCAGTAGATTTACGTAGTCCTTCTTCTATCTCTTAAATAAGGCTAAATTCAAGGGACGGAGAAGTTATTCTGTAACCTATCTGTAACTGTTGTTTGGGTGTGTACGTTAATTAACCCCATTTCGTTGTCAATAATTATCATTTAGACTTTTATTTTTGACAGTAGAATAAGCTAATTAAGAATATCTTAAATTTCAGAGAATATGTACTAATTAAGACCGCGATCAAAATTTACACTAACCCTTGTGGTCTTGACAAAAGGATTCCTGGGATAAATTAACAAAAGGCCTAGGGAACTGTTTACAGCTATTCTGAGAGCAGTTCCATATCTTGAGAGGCAATCCGGAGTAGTGGCGCTCTCTTTCTCTTCCCATACCCCGATTTCTGTTAGAGCGATGACGGTGCTGGTGTAAATCTTAGGATCCCCCTTCTTCGCTGAGATAGGGTCTGACAGTACTGTTGTTGTTGCGTAAAGCCAAAAGCGCTCGTAACAAGTTCTCGCTCCTTGTGATTTATACCGCCGCGTTTCCTTTTTTCACTGGATCCATCTGAGATGGTGTATACATTCGTTTCTTTACTTGTAATTTCCGGAGGTGGGGGCGGTCGCATAGCATGTTATATAGGTCTTTGGTTTCCTAATTTTTGGAATTGTTCCACAATTGCTCCTGCCATGAAAGGTAGTAGCTCATTTATGACCCTTTTAGTGATGTTTTCCTCGTTTGCCACGACATGTGTATATGAAGTAGAAGGATTATGTTTTGTTACTTTCCTTTTGGCATCTGGATAGGATATACCTTCAGTTACTTTTATTTTCTGTATTACAACTTCTTACTGGTATTTTGGACATTTCCTGTATCGCGAGGAATGCTCGCTTCCACAATTTACACATCTTTTAAGTTCTGGGCATGTCGGTCGCCATGGGGTGTATTCCCTCAGACACATGCCTCTTTGTTTGAGCATAATTTTGATAAGTATCCAAAACGCTGACAATTTGAGCATTGCGTAGGGTTTGGTATATAAGGTCGGACTTCAAGGGAATAGAATGCTGCCTTGATTTTTCGAGGTAATTTTGGTTTATTCAACGTAAGTATGAGATTTGAAGTTACCATGAATTTACCGTCTTTCTTTATGAACATCCTTTTGACGTCGATAACGTCTTCGCCTTCAAGTTCTTGTAATATTTCTTCGATAGTGCAGTTTGGAAGATCCGTACAATTAATAACTTTGCAAAAATTTAGTATTTTATGTGGTTTGACTATTACTTTGAAAGTGCTAAATGTAGCTGTATTTAGCAGTGTTTTTGATTGAACTGACGATAACGTTTCCAGAAACAAGCTTTCCTTAGTTTTTTAATTATTTTTAAGTTACCAACAAGTCCTTGGAGTTGTTTTGCAATTAGGGAAGGGCTCACTTCCATAAAGCTTCCCCCGTCCGTTCTTTGCATCACAAGGAACCACCGAGAGACATGTCCCGTCTTTTCCTAGTTGAATGGGTTACCATTCTTTGCAGTTGATTTTCATGGGTCGACGCTGCTCACTACATCAATCCCTAAGGTTTGTTGTGTTGAAACGGTGCCCCCCCCCCC
>JAHWXV010419019.1:0-14517 GCA_024586415.1 Phrixothrix hirtus
CTGAAATACCTAGAGAAAGGAAAGAAATTGAGCGCCACACACTTGTAATTGAAAAACGCTAGTGTCAATCTGGACGTACAAGAGTGAAAACGTCGTAGATCAATTCGGCGATAAAAGTTGGACTTGAAGTTACTCGTAGATATTCTGCTTCACCCATCTAGCGTTGTGCAGAAAAGCAGTGGTAAAAAATATTTATAAATAATCTCAAAGAAAAATCAATTAAGATACAACAGTACATAAATGAAAAGAAAAATCTAAGTAAGGATAAAATCAGCTTATTTTGGTACCAGAAAACGACAGTCAACATCTAGCAAACGTACTGTTCATAAAAATCTTTTAATTAGGCATAATAGTAAAAATTCAATGGAATTTTGAGAACTGCCCGCATAAGCAGAATGATTAGTAAAGTATACAATTAATAGAAAAATGCTGAGAACCTCAAGTTACATTAACACATGTGTGCTGTAAAGTTATGGTTTTGAGCCTTGTTATCGCGCACGTGTTCTGACGACCGAAGCAAAACTTAAAATATGGAATTGAAAATAACAAGATTTGAAAAAGGATAAATTTAAGGTGTTCGTGAACTTGATTACCCTAATTTAAATTAAATGTAAAAAATCTATTTGAGATCAAAACATCTAAAAAAAAGGAATTAACAATTAAATGAATTAAATAAGTGGCCAACGTCACTGCAGTGATGAGCCGCTTTTATTTTAAATAAAACATAAATAAATGTTTAAAATTGGTACGCCCTTAATTAAATTTAGTCTATCCAAGAACGCCTTTACATAAACCATAACATATAAAAATATATTCAAAGCAATAGATAAAAGTATCGAAGTAAGTTAATGTTAAAGGGGACGAGCAATCTATACGTGCGACTCCTTGAGAGACTTGATGCCGCACTCGGTCTATGAATTTAACATCGAGTGCAAATAACTAATCATTGCATTTAAAAACGGATTTTCCTATTACAAAATAACTAACTTCTGTTTCAAAATTATTAGCAGGATATTTATAGATAAAATTAAATAATTATAATGATTAATTAGAACTAATTTACTGTAGCGCAAATTAATAAACTGTATAAAATAAATATCGTAGCGCAAAGCAGCAATTCGCAGGTCCCAAAACGTAACGAGCTTACGCCATCTTCGGCGAATACCAGTAGAAAAGTTAAGATAAACTAACCTGGATAGTATAAGTTTTCAGAGAAAAACGGATTTTGTGCTTAAAAAAAGTCGAAACCATCGCCACGAGGCTGCGTAACGTGCGTTTTTCGCAAAACCGTACCAGAGCTGTAGAGAAGCAGAATAAAGGGCGGTTCTGGTATGGAAAAGCAGTAGGTCGACCAAGGAGAAAGAAACTCTTTGAAGCGGAACGCCGGGCTCATCCAAAAGCAATCAGCGGCGTTATAAGCATACCGGTGAATTCCCAAACTTAACGGGCACTTTAAATCCCATATTTAAAACACTAGAAATAAATAAAGAAAGAAAAACCGATCAACCAACCTTGCACATAACTAAAGAATGCCTACTCACCCTAAAAATGTAGGTGTTTTATCCCAAGAAGTAGAGTAAATCACAAAGGTTGTCGTAACTAGACGGAGCAGAAACAATAACGTGCGTCTTCCACCAAAAACTAATACACAATGCTTTTCGGAACGTGACGGGATCAGATAACAATACTCGCGAGTGTAAATCATAAAAGACGGAGTTAGGCAACCCAAAGCGCATCTGGAAATTAACGACGCTAAGGCAGGCGCAACCTTAGTCGATCTCAAAAAAAAGACTGTTACAACGTTTATATTAATTACCTGCACGTGTTGTAGGGAGTAATTAAATTTTTTCTGTGCTTTGTGATGTAAAACTTTAAAAACAAAATAATATAGTTTTTTTATTATAATTCTAATAGTTATATAGTGTTTTTAAATTTTGATTTGAATCTCATTAATGTCTTTGTGTGTAATTTATTGGAAACTCCATTTAATACATAAAAATGTGAAGATAAAAGGTAGCTTCTATATCAAGGATGGCCAATGAATCAATTGACAATTGTAACAAAAAGGTTATTAAAGAGAGCGGTAAATCATATAATATTAATTTTAAAAATTTATGGCTATTGTGAAAATAAATTATTGTGAAGTAGTTTAGTATTACAAAGATCGTTCTCTTGGCCTTGCTTGCTTTTCACTAATAACAAATAACATTTCAAATGTGAATTAATGTCGAGAAATTCTGAAAATTGTTGTTGTTGTAGCTCTTCACCAATTTTTCCAACAACAAGCCGCCACTGTTTCGAGAATTAACTACTTTCATTATATCGAGGAAGGAACTTTGTCAATCCAAAGGCATTCCGTTTGAGATATCTGACACTCTGGCTACGTGGCAAAGAATGATAGATAGTGTGTTAGGAGTTGATTTGGAACCATATGTATCCCGCTATCATAATAGTATTATTACGAGTTACATTTGGAAATTTTAGAAAAAGGTTTTGATCGACTTCATAATGCGCAGATAACGTTGAAAAATGTAAAATGTCACGTTTGACGTGAATCATTACACTATTTAAGATACGTTGTGGATAAGTATAGTTTATGTGTGAACTCTGACAAAGTGGAAGCCATAATAAATACACTCACACCAATTTCAGTTGGTGACATTCGCCGATTTGTTGCTATCCCTTCGTAGTTTCGTCGGTATATACCATACCTCTTAACACTCATTTCACCATTAACTGCCGCGTTGAAGAAGAAATCAACTTTGTGGTGCATACTCCAGATTGTGAGGCTGCTTCTAAACTTATTAAAGAACATTTAATTACGGCACTAGTCTTAACACGCCCGGATTCTTCCAAACGTTTTTATTTGAAAACTAATGCTAGTTAGTTTAAATTACGCTGTATATTGACAGAATGATTTGAAGAGGGTAAAAAGGTAAAAGGCAAAGAAAATGTTGCCGACTTACTTTCCTTAACAGCTTCTGTAATGAGAAATAGTGATCTGCATGAAACTGATACTGGCATATTGGCTACAGACGAAGGTATTAACGATAAGTGGTAGTTAGAACTAAAGCAAAATATACAAGATTATACAGATAAGTACCTCAAATGGCGAGTTATGGATCAAAATAAAATCTGTAAGCACTTAGAAAGTAAACAACTTAAAAGAGGACAATGAAAATAACTGGAAAGAAGTTATACCGAAGCTTAGTAGACAACAACTTCTTCAAGGAAATCATGACATTCCAACATCAAGTCATGTTGGTAATTACAAAACATTTTGAAAATTAATGCCAAAATATTATTTGGCCAAGATAAAAGCTGACGTTGTCAAGTTTGTTAAGCCTTGCAAAGTTTCTATCCAGCAGAAACTAGAACAGACTAAACCAAAAGAATTTATTGGAGGAAGATCAAATATTACACGGCCTTTTGAAATGATCAGCTCAGACGTTATTAGCCGATTGACTCGTTCCACTAACAGATATGGATATGCACTTGTTTTCTATAATTACATCACCAAATTTGTGTTACTATTTTGTTTAAGGAATGCAAATTCAAAAACCATAACCACCCTACTAGAAGAATAATTATTTTTGCGATTGGAGGTTTCTAATTTATAGTTGTAGATAATGAAAAGAAATTCTTTGGTTGTCAGGATTATAGAATTAAGATGTCATGTAGACCTAAAATAACCCAACGCAAAAATCTAATACATTGATCAAAATTATGTTGTCAACTTACATAAAATGAGATATATAGAAATGGGACCAACATTTAGCTCGTATTGGTTGTGCGATATGAAAGTCTAAATCAAAAGTCGCTAATGAAACATTAGTTTTGGTAGATAACAAATATTATCCGGCGATGAATATAATAAAAAGAATCTTTTAGCGTTAACTTCAGAAAGGGAAATCAACAGGTAAGGTGGATTTAAAAGTTAGATGAAGATGTCCGTTGAAGAACTACCTTGGCCAGTGATAAAGGCAAACACAATTATAATTTGAGAAGAAAACCGTTTAAATTTAAACAGGAAGATTGTTTGGAAAAATAAATATGTACTCTCAGATGCTAGTAAACATTTTAATGCCAAATTGGCCCACGTGAAGTGCCAAACTTATTACCACATAATAAAAGGTAAGACGAAAGTAACTGAAACACAATTAAATATAGCATTGTCGTAATCCCTATAGCTACAAATATCGGATCGCACAATTGCCCACGACCAAGGTCATATAGATGAGACGTTCAGGGCGCCAGGTTGCGCCTAAAATATAATTCAATGTAAATAGATGTCAATGATATAGATATTAAAAATAATAAACAATACATATATAAGGATCTAACTAAATAAATAACATCAACTTTGAAGCGTCGAAGTATAAGTAAGTGATATGTAGGTCTTTTGCTTCAAATGTACTAAAGTGTGGTTATATTTTAAAGCTACATACAACCTGATTATTTAATTGATATACAGAAAAAGGAGTGCTTATTTATATAAGAGCAAACGAATTCAATAAATAATACGTGATTTCGGATACTACCGCACAATTTTAGTTTTGAATTTTTTCAATTAAATATATATGTATAAATAAATTGCTAAGGGTTCGTATAATCCAGATTATGGAGTACTTAGTTTCAATGTACGGATTAATTTAGCTAATCCAAAATGATATAAAAAAGTGAAATTGTCATTTTTATGTAAGATTTATAAAAAAATCTGGTGTGAAACAACACAAGACTTTCTCTTACGTACATAGGTATACTAATATGCAAATGTTCACAAATAATTAACACATTATTTACGTTTATTTTGGGAACAATAATTTTAACGGTTACCCATCCAAGTTACTGGACACGCAAAAGGCATAAGAACAGTAGCAAGTTTTAAAAAAATTGTTAAGACGTTTTCGAGAAAATCGCAAATATAGTTCTTAATTTTCAAATAATGATTACTTTTTGGGATACGTTGTTTACAACTAATACTCCAAGTACTTCCGGTTACTCGATTTTCAAAAATTTATTACAGAAACTCCTCGGTTAATAGAAAACTAAATTAGGTAGCTAAGAAATATACTAAGTTTTAAAAAAATCGTTATAGCCGATTTCAAGAAAATCGTGGAAACGGAGAATTCGGAAAATATCTAAAGATGACAGAGATAAAATGGTAGTTCCGGTTATTCGATTTTAACCAAATTTTTTATTTTGCATACAAAAACGATTGTGACCTCAAATATATATTTCATAGTTATTTTATTCACAGTTAACGGTGACAGTACTTCCGGTTACTTGATTTACGGGAAATTTTCTAAGTAACCACCTAGATTATACGAAATAGTTTTTAATGTCTAAGAAATTAGGTAATTTTAAAAACATCTTTAAAGCCGATTTCAAGAAAATATTTAAAAATGACAGAAATAAAGTGATACTACAATTTTAACCAAATTCTTGATTTAACACACTAAAGTGAATGTGACCTACAATGTAAATTTTCAATTAGCTAGGGTTTTTAGTTTCATAGTTATTTTATTCGGACGGTGAAAAAGTACTTCCGGTTACAACACTTACAAAAAATTTTATGAAAAACCGCCTAGATTATACGAAAGGGCATTAAATATCTAAGAAATATAGTAAATTTTAAAAAAATCGTTATAGCCGATTTCGGAAAAATCTCAAAAACCAAAAAATGACAATAGTAAAGCGGCACCTCCGATTTTCCGATTTTAGTGAAATTGTTGCAGTCGCGTGCGACGATGGATAAAAACTCAAATGTAGAATTTTGTTGCAGGTAACTGGTTTTTTGGATGCTTGCGGCATTATTCGCTACCTTCAAAGAGACGTAATAATTACAGGAAGCACCATTCATCATTGTTGGACCAGTTGAATGAAAAAATAACAGATAATCGTCCACGTTGGTAAAGAAAATAATGTGTTTCACCACAATAATGCATCAGCGTATTCTTCAGTCATTGCAACTGCAAAAGTGCATCAATTACATTTCTAAATGCTTCTATATGCTTCATATTTGCTCGACTAGTAAAGTTCAGAATATGAAAATTTAGCTTATTGATAAGAATTGTTCATCCAAAGAAGAAATGATAGGCGCAGTAGACGCATATTCTACAAAGTGAAGTAAATCTTATTTTACAGAAGCCATTAAACGTCTTGGATATAGGTGATTTAGGTGTATTAAATTTGGGGAGGGGGGCTATGTTAATATATAAAATGTTTTTACACCGAAAAAGCGACTGCTTGTTTAATTGTCACCTGAACTATTGAACTGCCCTCGTATCTTTAAAATATTAATTTCTGTCATATTAACCTTAAACGAATACATTTATAATTTAAAAGCACAGCGTTTATTCTGGCTTATTGAAATAAATCTCATAAATAAGTTATTTGTTCGCGTTTTGTTGACTGTAAGCCATCCGTCACAGTATTTGAATTTAAAATTTTTTGTGACGTAGTATTTCCTTTAGAAGGTTTAGGATAATGTATTTTCATTATAAAATGCGATAAAGCATGCAGCTTTTGCGGGTGAGCAAACAGATCCGTTTAGAGTAGATAGCATCAGTCTTTCATTGAAGGAAGATCAACGAATTTAAAACATGTCCCTGGGAAGCACCTCCATTCTAAGTATAAATATATGTGATTTCCGATATTTAAATATATGTTTAATGTCAACTTGATGTAAAGAGCAAAACGTAAATTAGTTAAATTTTCATCGTCATCAAATTTTACTTACGAAGCACCCAATACGCTGCTCAGTTCCCGTTTTCATTTTGTTTAACTTCCTACCTACCACTGTTTTAAAGAATCGTTATATTAACAACTGGAAAATTAAATCTGTTCTTTGAATAAGCAAAATACATTCCATTCTTCATTACTACATACAAACGAATATATTTGTAAGAATTTGTAAATAATATATGATTACCGTTTATGCGAAACCGTTACAGATACACACAAAAAACACCTATGTGCCCCAAAGTTTTTAGCACTGGTAATTACTCTGAGTGGTAATGAATATAAGATGCTTTACAATAGAAATTGTAGTTTTCTTATATTCATTAAACACAAATAATCAATACATACGAAAATTATATATAAGTGAACTGTAAAAAATGATAACAAATTTAAGTACAAGAACTTACCTTAAAATTTCTAAGGTGGTAGAGCGGCGTGACGGATCTTTGTTCTTTAATGTGAAGTTTGAAAGGAAGGAAAACAGGATAATTAGGTAGAAATAGTTCTCGATACAGAAAATGTTTACATATATTTAAAAGGAAATTAATTTAACATTGGCAATTATTATTATTATGCCATTTTGAAGGCAACATGTAGTATTGGTGTTAATTATCAATGGAAACGAAATTGTTACAAGAGCAAGGTGATGGGATAGCGATCCGTCAGACGAGACTCTATTAAAACAAAAAAAAGGAATACTTCAGACGATAAAAATGGGGGCGCGCGAGGTTTAAATAGGGCCACGTTACTTAACTATATTGCAGAAACTAAAAGAATACTAAAACTACGTTTATTTTATATACAAAGCGTCAACATGCCGCCCGCCCTAAACCAACACACGATGGTTCAAAGAGAAGAAAGAAAAGCAGTTACGGCAATTGAAAAATCTTAACAACAGGACGGAAGTATTCGCCCTTTGAGATGCGAACGCGAGCAACCCGTACCACGTTATCTGAACCAGGAAAGAGGCTGATAACCCGACCGAGTGGCCATTGGAGTGGAGGAAAATTGGGCTCCGAAATTACGACCACATCATTAGTTTGAAGGTTAGGGTTCTGAGTAGCCCATTTGACATGATTCTGTAAAATTGGCAAATACTGCAAGTGCCGGGCCTTCCAAAACCGTTGAGTCAGAGCATGAATCAGTTGAAAATGGTTCAACCGATTATCTGGTGTAAAAAACAAGTCCGGTTCGGCAAAGGTAATGAGTAGTCTACCTATTAAAAAATAAGCTGGCGTGAGAAGCAAGAGATCATTGCAACCGGACGACATTGCCGAAAGAGGCCGAGAATTCAGGATTGATTTAACATCAGTAACCAACTTGAGGAATTGATTTAAACTGAGCGTATTAGTCCCAACAATGCACTTAGGGTGCTGCTTAGCACCTTTAACGACGCTTTCCTAAAGCCCACCAAGGTGCGGGATAAACTGTGGAAGAAAAAGAAAATCAATACCTTGTGACGATGCAAATGACAAAAACGAGTTTTGAGTATTAGAATCACTTAGAAATGAGCGGAAATCTCTTTTAGTTCGGCGCTGGCACCAATAAATTTTGTACCGCAATCCCAATACATACGCGCTGGAAGCCCACGACGATGAATCGGTGTAAGCAAACAATGAAGCAAGGTGAAAATAAGTCAGCCACCACCTCCAAATGAACTGCCTTTGTTACGAAGCACAAAAACGCGCAAAGGTAGAATTTGGACAGGTTTACCCAGGGAATACATTTTGATCAGAAAAGGACCTGCTAAGTCCATTCCAGTATGAAAAAATGGGGGAGAGGGTGTCACTCTGGCGCTAGATAAGTAACCCATACGCGGTACCAAATTTATAGGTTTGTGCGAAAGCAACGGATGCATCGCCGTACTATGGATCGAGCGAGTTGGTGAATTGAAAGGATCAAAAATTTCTGAGAGCGAAGACTCTGAAATAACGATTGTTTACAATGGGCTTAAGAAATATGATAGAAATCAACAAGAGCGATGACTAAGTTGTGAGATTTAGGCAATATAATTTGGTATTTATAAGTTAATGGCATCAACGAGTGGGTTAATCTGACACCAACACGAAAGGGACATAATTTTTGAATTTGTGGACTCTAAATTTTGTTAGATTTGATAATTTCAATTACCGAAGTGAGCGAACGAGATTGTATGTATTTGCAAATTGACAGTACAGCGCGACGAATAGCTGCAAGATGAGAAGTAGCAGATGAGGGAGCATAAAAACTAAATATATGAGTTACGACGCGAAGAGCACGAGGTCATGAAGAAATGCGCGAAAACAAATCAACGTTCTGGGTGGAAGAAACATAACAAGAAGGGCTGAATTCTAAGCCTTGCAATGTCAATTGCTAGAAGTGAAAATTTTTTCGGCCAATTGTGCAAAGTCATGAAGGTCCAGAAAGCTAAAACAGATCACTAAGTAAATTGAAGTTAATAATACTATACGACAGAATATCAGCACTATTAAGATTTGATGGAACCTAACGCCACGAAGCTGGTTGAGTTACCTGTTGGATAAAAGCGACCTCGATCAGCGACAAAAGTTTTTAATTTACAAGGAAGGATTTGAAGCCAACTTAGAACGGCTAGTACCATCTGGATCAATTGGGGTAGCACATAGACACCAAGAAGTTCCAAGCGGGGAAGCGAAATAGTTTTCCATGAAGCGACATGAATTTTATTGAGAAGTATCGCCGTAGAAACAACACCTTTTCGTTTAGATCGAACAAAACAACGCCTGCGTAACCCCATTGGGACGCATCATAGAAACCATGCAGTTGGTTTGTTGCGAAAGGAGTTAAGGTGAGACGAGGTAAAGTAAAGTCATTTAAAGTTTGGAATAATTGCGGAATGGTTTGGCAGGTAGAGATTGATTCCTCGGCCAGAGGATCATCCCAATCTAGAGGAAGTAGCCAAAGTTGTTGAATTAGACATTTATCTGACGTCACAGTAGGCAAATTCCAACCGTCAGGGTCATGGATCTTTGCAATCAACGACATAAGTTTTCGTTTCGTAAAAGGCGAGGAAAGTAAATGCCATCACGAGGGAAGTTTGAGAACGAAATGATCCGCGAGTGGATTCCAATGAAGATCTATAATAGAGACGCAAGGATTCTGTGAATCAATTGGTTGAATTAACTGTTTATGGTCATCTGGAATATCTGATAAGAGTTCGACAGAGTTGTTGCACCATTTGCAGAGCTCAAAACAACCTCCAGACAATAAATCGGTTAATTAATCTTTTAGAATAATAGCCCTTTTCAACGAAACGGCTCCAGTAACAATATCGTCGACAAAACTTTGGTTTTTTAAAACATTAGAAGCAGAAAGGAAGTTGTGGAATTCATCAACGTCTAATTGTTTAAGAGTACGAAGAAGATGCAACGTCGTAAATGACTATGGTAAGTACAAAGACCTTGATGGAATCCTGAGGCGAATCTCGCCACAAAATGCATTGGTACATTTATCATCGCGATAAATCTTAATTTGGCGATACATTTGCCTGATGTCGCAAGAGAGCACTACAAGGTTATATCTAAAGCGAAGAATAACGTCAGAAATTAATGGTTGAATTTTGGTTTCAGCGTACAACAAATCATTTAGGAAGCTTCCGGAAGAAGTGTTACCGCTAGCATTGAAAACAACTCTTAATTTAGAGGTATCACCGTGTGATTTGAAAATACCATGATGGGGTATAAACTATTTGGGTGTTGCATGTGAAGGTAGCAATGACATATGATCCAAACCTAAATATTCGTGCACGAAATCTAAATATTTTGATTTAAACGTTGGACCCGAAGCAAAACGTTTCTCTAATGACCGTAAACAATGATAAGCGAATTGGTAAGATTCTTCTAAAGTTAAATCACAATTGAGTTTGAATGGTAAGCGAACTTGATAATGTCCAGAGTTATCTCGAGTAACAGTTGAAGAATAAAATGTTTGGCAAAATTGCTTTTCTTTGGTGAGTAAAGTTTGAGTAAGAAGTTCTTCACACGACCAAAATGTTTGTAATTGGTGACACAAGTTCTCTTCAAGCGTAATATTAAGCGAGTATAGTGAGGGAATGGAAGTACTCAAAGCCGTAGTCGTGGGTATTTGAGTGGATGCTGATCCGATTATAACGAAACCGAAAACAGTTTGAAAAACGAATGAAAGCATTGGTTGAGGTTTATTAGGTGATCCTATGATAACGGATGCAGCGATATCTGCACCGAACAGGGCATCTGGACGAGATGGGGCATCGAAGCCAGGATTTGCCAAAACAAAATTAGAAAAGATTTTATTCACATTTGGATCTATACGAAACCGATGGAGGTCGCTTGTGATTTTACTTAGGATTACGAAATGATGTAATTTTGACACAACTGTACCCGATAACGAAGTAACTTCTAAATGTGAAACTCTGTGAGATTGCGTTGAAGATTCTGCGTTTCCACAAATTGGAACAGCGTCACAACTGCGATGGATGACATTTCTACAGTTGGGTACAACGTTCACAAATGAAAGAAATGTGACTTGCTGTATTCAGGACAGCACGTACGACAGCGTATTGGGTGTCTGAGACTTTGAGACAAACGAGAGCAGTAGGTAAAAGCACAATTGAGTGATGGATTGAACCGCTGAGAAACGAAGACTGAATGTGAGAGGAATCATTCGAAATGGACGCGATGGCTGTCGGTTGTACCGATGAAGAAACAGATGCGTTGGAATCCTTACGAAATGATCTACTAGCAGTTGGAGAATCTGAGTAGGAGTCGAAATGTAACAACGAGAGTGGTGATTTTTGAAACAAACTCGACACAAAAATTTGGAAGAATAAATGTCTTATAATATTGATATAAAGAGCCACTGAATTGATACCATGCTTAGAAAACAAACTGTGAATCTGTAATTTATATATACAATGTTTCTGATTTGGGTAGTCAAGCTTAATACTCTAGCTCGATTTACCTAAATTTATATATTTCAAAAATTTTTCATTTCTAAGATATTGAATGAGTCGGAGCAGGCTTTTCAGTATGGTTATATAAAACTTTTATATTTTATTAAACCTTCATTTGCGCAACGGTCTTAACAACTACTTTGATTACAGATAATCGTTTATGCTACAAACAATCAACTGTGTAATGTGTTTTCAGGACTACACTGTTTCGGTCAATTTACTACACATAGCTCGGTGTAAGTGAAGTCCCTCTTGCTTATTCAACTTATTCAACATGATACTATGTGTAATTATAATATACTCGTAATAGAATATTATATCCAAAACATTTGATATCAACATTTCAGTACAAATACCTGTTTTCGGCCCCTGAGTTAGAAAATCATACTTTTAGAAATTGGTTTGCTGCGTGCATGAGTATATGAGTGCATGTCTGTATGTTTGCATGTCTATATATCTGTATGTCTATCTGTCTGCGTGTGCGAGCCTGCTGCCTGTATATGTGCGCATGTGGATAAGGATGAGGATGCGGTTATGCGCATACGTGTGTATGTGCGTGTGTGAGCGTGTGTGCGTGCACCTGTTCGAATGGGTTTAAACAGGATATCCCGGAAATGAAAAATCGTAGGCAAACCAAATTTCACATATTAGTTTGTAGCTATCCTGGTACCTAACCAAAATCATGTGATTAAAATCATATAACCGGAAGTGTAACTTTAGCCTTGTCATTTTTTGGTTTATCGCGATTGTCTCGAAATCGGCTATAACGATCTTTTAAAATAACTATATTTCTAACGCATATAATCTAGGTAGTTTCGTAGAAAATTTTCTTACATCGAGCAACTGAAAGTACTTTTGCTGTTAACTGGAAGTACTTTTACTCTGAATAAAATAATTGCGAAGCCAAGATTCCGACCTAAATGAAAACCTATAGTTGAGGTTATGATTACCTTTTCATGCAAAATTAAGAATATGCTTACAATTGAATAACAGGAAGTACCACTTTATTTCTATTGATTTTAAATATACCACGAACTTTACTTTTCCGCGATTTTCTTGAAATCGGCTTTAATGATTCTTTTAAAGTTAGTACATTTCTTAGCTATCGAATTTAAAATTTAAAATACGTAAGAGCAAGTTGTTTGTTATCTCACTACAGGTTTTGTAATTGTTAAATAACTACACACATCGTTTTGATTAATTTGCACAATAGTTACAAACTTAACTTTACTATTAATTTTTAACGTGTCTCTTTTTATAATTTTTATAAACATCAATGAAATATAGCTTCATCAAATATAATACTAGTTCTATTGAAATTGTAATGTGGACATTCCTATAGTACTGCTTCTAAAGTGTTGAAATTTATTTGATTTTAAACAATGTTGAGTTACTAGATTTTCACCTATAACTTATGGTAACTATATTCACCCGCTATCCGGTATTACTTTTAACAAACGCCGTGTTAAGGTAGAAACACACATAACCGGGACGTGCCCGGATCGAAGCAGTGCCGGTCTGGGCATGTCCCGGTTATGTGAGTTTCTACCTTTAATCCTTTATCGGTATGAAATATTCAAAAATATTTTGATTATTTCATTAAATTGAGCATCATAATTATAAATCTTTAATAATGATTATTTGCAAAAGTGCTTGCTAAGAATATTAACATCAGCGAAGATCAAATTGGGAACTAACATTCAAGTAACGCAATGTCTTCTAAAATTTCAAATAAGTAACTGTTGAATTTACAAGTTATTCTGGGATTTTCCTGTATTAGATATCCAAAAGACTAACAATATACCTTTTAACGAATTCATTATATCCATTTACTTTTGAAACTATATTAACCATAGCTACCTATTAATTGGTCAATTTAGTTTGTTCTTTTATAGTCAAATAGCATTTTATGTTAATTAGCAGTATCGTAGAACCGATATGCTACATAATTTTACATATCATTAATTATTCACAAAACGTAATAATGGGCTTCCTTGCGCTAAGATTTGAAATTAAGTAAATAGATACGAAGATCTTTTGCATGTACAAAATTTGCTTCAATGATTTGAGAGTTCGAATTCAGTATAGATTTTGCTTTTAGATATCTGCTTTGATATATATTGTTAGCCACTGCAACAAATAATTAAACAATTACGCTATTCTAACATTAGGAATTTAAAAAAACTACCACTTAATTTAAATTTCTAAAATAATTTGCTATAATACAAAATAACCAGTAATTTTAAGTTTTAAACGAGTTTCTCAGACTATAAAAATAATTTTTGCAAGTTTCAAAGTGCACAGTAATAAACAAATCGCGAGTGAATTTTTAAATAAGTGTAAAAAAATAAAATTTCAAATCAATGGGATATAAAATGGAATTATGCAATTGACACTTTACATAAAATCTCTTGGGGAAGGGAAGCACTATTTGTCGACGTCATAGAAAAGCAAACAGGTTTGAAGCCTTGAAGAGCAAAGGAAAAAATCGCGATTAGAACAGAAATTTAACGTTTGCCATCTCAAACACGTAACTAAGAATTTGAAATTTGGAAGCCGCCTATTGGGTAATAGAAAAATACCGGAATGGGATGTCCGAATAATACAAAAAGCCAGAAGAAGCAAATTTGGGTTATCTTTTGTCACAAGACGAAATTGCAATAACGCATGTGGCAGAAACACCAGTGTTTTAGTAACGGCCGGCAAAGCTACAGTGGAGCGAGGAGTGGTTCTCCTATACTGCGAAGCTAAACACTGTCAGGAAAATAGGTCTAAATCGGTAAATTTGGGCGCCACTGTTTTCAAGACCACTGCAGGCAGGTAAT
>JAHWXV010419067.1:0-18911 GCA_024586415.1 Phrixothrix hirtus
TTTTGTATATAAAATCCCTATTATTAGAGAACGTCCTAAAACAACAAACTTGTACAGCGATAACCTTGTTCCCTGCATAAATAAAAATATTGTACTCGATTCTAAATAGCTTTGTATGCATTTGTCTGTGTTATTTACATACCGGACTACCCTTGCACTATAAAATGAATCCAACTGTAATGATTGAAAATACGATATTTCGCGCTTTTGAACAGTCACTGACATACACTTTTAAACTAAAATTCGATTTCCTTCGACGCCATATGAAGTGTCTATCTGAGTATATAAAATCAATGATACTACTTTATATACAGGCTTTTTAGGAAAATAAAATGAGTGTGAATTTATTTAATTTTTCTAATGTTGATTTCTTACGGGATTTGAATTAAAGCACGAGGATCGAAATAGGATATTTTAAATTTGATAAAAAGGGCGCTTTTGTTGATTGGCCTAGAAGTTTGGGGATAAAATGATTCCCGACTCCCACCCACCACATCTACCTATTCATAACTGACTATTTATGATCAAAACCTAAGATAATTTAATGTTAATTCACCGTAGCGAGATATCGCTTTTTGTTTAAGAAATATATAAAATAAACAATTAATTTTTGAATCTTTAATACCCTGTATCTCCGAAACGGCTGAGTTCTGGGCATATAAGATGTTTGTGTTACTTTGATGAGAGGAATTCGCCGTTAAAAACTGCGCATACATTTTTGAAACGCCCTATATAAACCTTTTCTTAGACGAAATATGATATTCTTGGAGATAAAATAGAAATCATCCACTGAATGCTGTTGAATGTAATCCGCCAAACAACTCTACTATGCTCCGGTTCCCGAATTTATCCCATAAGTATAACTTATTTTAGATACTTTTACACGGTGCTCATATTTATGTATAACCAATAAACTTTTACAAAAAATATTATTTATCAATTTATCGGATACACAGTTACCGTGTTAAACATGTTGATATTAGCACTGATAATGTTATTCCGTCATTCGTGAGACATCCTATAATTGTGACATGCCATGTCCTTCAGGTAGTATGCCAAATTAAAATCTAGAACACTTTTGAAATGAAACCATATCTCTTGGTTAATTAGTCACATAAACCTCTTAAACTATTACAGGGTGTATACAGAGTTTCTAAAAATTGATTTTGTAATTTTTTGGTGATTTTTAGGATTTTACTATTATATTCGTGTTCTACTTACAATCAGTCATTCGATGCCGGCATGTTTCGCAATTAGTGAAACAACAGGTTGTCGTTTAAATTTAAAGCTAAGGGCTACAAATTATAAATTAATAATAATTAATATATATAAAATTAGGAATTAAAATGTAGATTCAATAATTACATTACGATCTTACACACACAAGCGTCAAAGGTTAAGTGTCACCGTACGGTCTAAATTTACATGCATTGCTCGCGGCCCCACTTTAAGTATGTTATTTAAGATCCTAACTTCATGTAGGAACAATCATGGTAAAACACTGTTATGATCATAATTTAAAAGGCCACGTATGATAAACGAATAAGATATAGCTCATGTCCTTGCTCACAATTCACAGAAGGCATCTTAATCACACGAATCAGTACAAATCCATTAGTCGAGGTTGACCACGACCCTGGCCAGCACGATCACATTTAAAACCCTTAGATTTCTATGTATAAGGACGTTTAAAAATTATTGTATACATTGAAATTGTGCGACAAAGAATTGTAGACAGCTGTCAACAAATTAGAAATATTCCAGGCATTTTTAATAGGTAAGACAATGAATCAATTAGAGAACTCAAAGTCTATTGAGCATTTACTGTGAATAAATTCAGAACTATTCAACGAATTCTTGTTTTGGCCTCCTTTAAGAGGGTTTAGACATATTGTGTAGTTTTTCTCGAAAACCTTAGCGACGAAAAACAAGAAACATTTTTTGTGTATCAGAATATTTCATACAAATTAAACGATAGACATACAAACATTTAAAAAAAGCCTAAAACAAAGTAATCTAAACAGAAAATGATTATAAAATCCAAAGACAAAAAGTAATTTAAATTAATTAGGTAAAGCTCTGCTGCACGTATTCACTGTATTGTCAGTAGGAAGAAGACAAAGTTTTGTTAATGCTCTTTGACCAATTCCGGAAGGAACGCAAACGGACACAGCGCGAACGATACAATCATTGCCTGGTTGAAACTCGATAACACGTTCAAGTTCCAAAAACGGGGTGGTAGCTTGTCTTCTTTGATCAATACAAGCATTCCTTTTTACTTTCTCTTACCTATACGAAATACAGTATAAAGTATTATTTTCGTCCAAAATTTTCGATGTCGAAATTTTAATTGAAATACACGTTTTCGGGTTCGTGTTTTTAAAAATGGGTCCATCTGTGTGTGTGTGTGCGCGCGCGCCCGCGCGCATGTATTTGCGCGCGTGTTGATGTGTGCGTGTTGATGTGTGCGTGTATGTTGATGTGTGCGTGAGTTGATGTGTGCGTGCATGCGTGCGTGGATGCGTGTGCGTTTGCATGTGTAGTGTGTGCGTGCGTGAGTGCGCGCAGGCACGCACGCGTGTGTGTGTGTGTGTACGGGATACCTCGAAAACTAAAAGTCGTAGATAAACGAAATTTAATATTAGTTTTTATTCATCCTCGCACGCGACTGCAACAATTTCACTAATATCCGATAACCGGAAGTGCCACTTTACTTTTGTCATTTTTTGGTTTTTTGTAATTTTCTCGAAATCGGCTCTAACGATTTTTTTTAAATTCAATGTATTTCTTAGACATTCAATGTCCTTTCATATAATTAAGATGGTTTCTCAAAACAATAGCCGTAGAACGAATAACCGGAAGTACTCTTACCATGAACTATGAATAACATAACTATGAAATCGAAAATTTATATTTAACGTCCTAAGTACCTTTGTATTCTAAATTAAGAATTTGGTTAAAATCCAATAACCGGAAGTGCAATTTTATTTCTGTTATTTTTAGGTATTTTCCGAATTTTTCGTTTTTCGCAATTTTCTAGAAATTGGCTATAACGATTTTTTTTAAACTAATTGCATTTCTTAATAATTTAATGACCTTTCATATAGTTTAGATTATTTCTCATAAAAATTTCCGTAAATTGAGTAACCGGAAGTACCTTCACCGTTAACTCCTAATAAAATAACTATGAAACTAAAAGTCCTAGTTGAATGAAAATTTATATTTGTAGTCGTAACTGCATTTGTATATCAACTCGAGAATTTGGTCAAAATAGAATAACCGGAAGTTCCACTTTATTTCTGTCATTTTTAGATATTTTCCGAATTTTCGTTTTTCACAATTTTCCTGAAATTAACTCTAACGATTTTTGTAAAACTTAGTATATTTTTTAGCTAGTTCATTCAGTTTTATATGAAATAAGTAGTTTCTCTAATAAATTTTCAAAAATTGAGTAACCGAAAGTACTTCAAGTATTAATTGCGAACAACCTATCTCAAAATCTAAACATCATATAAAAGTGACATTTTATATTTAAGTTTTTTATTAGCCGCACTTGACGTTAAGAATTTAGTTAAAATTGAATGACCTGAAGTGGTATTTTATTCTTGAGATTGTTAAGTTTTTTTGCATTTTTCTCAAAAACAGTTATAACATTTTTTATGCTTTCAATGCCTTTTTACGTGAACTTAACGGTTTTTCTGAAAAAATGCGTTGAAGCAAGTTATCGGATAAAATTTCCGGAGTTAAGCAGCCTTTCGCGTGTCCATTAACTCGGATGGGTGACCGTTATAATTATCGTTTCCAAAATAAATATAAATAATAATTTAATCATTTATGGACACTATTTGCATATCTATGTGCGTATGAGAAAGTCGTGTGTTGTCTCACACCAGATTTTTTAAAGTTGTTTTTGCGGAGAACCACTTGGTGCGCTATTGCAGCTGGTGTGCTTACTCCATACTTTAGCGAGATCAAAAATGTTGGTTGAGCTTTCGAATTTTTTGGTAATTGGATAATCTGTTTTCCTGAGGGTAATGCATATCAGAATCATATAAAGAGGCGAGCCACCTCCCGATTAAGAAGTGAGAGGATGTTAACGGGTTTAGGTTATTAGGGTGTGCCAATAGGGGCGATAATGGTTGAGAATTAAGGATTTCTTCCACTTGACACAATAAAGTAATAATTTCCTCGTATGTTATATGCGTATTGAATAGTATTATTTTTATATAGTGGATTTAATTCCCAGTTCCATCCCTATTCATATGAAGGCCATACGCTGGTATAAAATGCCAAATTATCCTATCATTTGCAGAAGACTCGGCAACGCTATAATAGTTAGATTCTTTAAAATGGTTTACCTCTCCGGGACGCAATGCGTCCAAGTGCTAAGATATGATACAGTCAGTGCTTAGAGACGTAATCTACTCCAGATGAATAAAATTGCTTTAGTAGCAAAGCATATAAAGAGACAAATATAAGACTTACAATCTTATGACCACAACCTTTGCGATCTTCAATCGCTATTGAGCCACCATAGTAATCTCCAGTTATGCTAACCAGGAATGAGAGCTATGCTTGTGCTTTAGAGAGACCTTCCGTAACAGCCTTAAGTGATTTTAGAGAAAAAAGATAGCAATGAATACATTGGTGAACTATTTTGCGAGGCTTCTGGATGATGTTATCTAGTACTTTTCTCTTATGGAAGAAAGCAGCATCTGAGATCCAGCATTGAGCAGTCTGCGATGTTCTCTTGAGGAAATAAGTTTTGCAATGGGATACTTTCCTGCTACTATTATCGAAAACTTCTTGTGAAAAGGGAAATTGGATCTTAGCCTCCTATCCACACGCAGGATACTATCAGAGTCCAGGAAAAGGCTTAAGCTAACAAGAGGGCTGGACTTGTTTAATTTCCCTGAAGAAAGATTCAACTTGTGATGTGGGAATAATGCGCAATATTGAATTTTCAAATTCCCTTGATGAAAGAAGACCAAGGTTACGATTTGGTTGAGGAATAGAGCAATTATACTAAAATCGCATACAATATGCCCTAATCTAGTCAGATTTGAAAAAATTTTCAAGGGAATTGTTGGTTTGGAAGTTACTGTCAAGCATTAACCTTCTGGTTTTAATTTTGGTAATGGAGACGATGGATTGTTAGATTCAAAATTTTGCCAAGCTGTTTCATTATTAAGAAGAAACGGCAGCTCAAGCGACCACAATTCGAAATTGTATTAATTGTTACGAAGAGATTCCTCGATATACCTAATTCGGCCGGGTTGCATTTTGTTCAAAGGTGTTGCCAACTAACATGAGAAATAGCTGATGCGGTTACCAACAAATATGCTTAAAAGATTGGGACTTATCTTTAGCCAGATTAAAACAATAGAAGAGTCAGACCAAAGGTAACAATCACAGTTTGTGACGTTTAGATCATTTAGAACTTTATTGGCTAATTTTGTAAGAACAGCTGCACCACAGAGTTCCAACTTAGGAATACTTATTTATTTTAAAGGTACAGCTTTAGATTTGGCACACAACAGGTTTACATATCTTTTTGCAGCCGCACCTATGGATTATAAATATACACAAGCACTGAAGTTATGCATGGATACGTCACAAAACCCAAGAATGCCGAGTTTTGTTGTTTTACGACGTGTTTTTAAATTTTCAAAGCATTGAGCTCTAGAATATCACTCTATAAGAAAGCCATTTTGACACGAAGTGGCTAAGTACTGATTTGTTCAAGGCACAGTTGCTACACGAGAATTTTTGGGTTATTTGTACATGGGCTGGTAAATCCTAAAGAATCAAATATTTGCGAGATCTCTGATAGTATTGAGCGCTTAATAATTTTTCCTGTAGATGAAGTTGCTATGAAAAGCACTAATTCATCGCTGAGGAAGGACGAAGTTTAACCCAGTCTTTGTTTGTGCATAACTTGAGAAATTTAAGATTTCCGGGTGTATATTTTAACTAGAACTGCGGTAAGGTCATCTAAACTATGATGTCCACTTATGTAATTTGAAGAATCTTGAATTAAGAGCCTCTGTGTGTGATAAATCTTGCATAATTCACGGAAATAATTGGCAGTCTCCGAATATTGTATCCCTAATTGTATCAAGCAACGAATAGCTAGGAAGGAAGCAGACGCAGCTCCATTCGTAACTGTAATTAAATTCTAAGTTCCTATTGGCTTTGTGGGATCATTGTAAGAGACGCTGCTCGGGACCAAGTTGAACTTGTCGATACATCTTTTCAATATCGACACAAATAGCGTACGAATCTTGAATTGTAGAACCGACCATCTAAATGCTATTGAGAGACTGACCTGATGAAATGACAGTTTAACAATTGAAAACCACACGAAATTTGATGGTGACACATTCCTCCATTATTACCCTGTGATGGATTTGATACTACCCAGTCAAATCGCATTATTTGTACAATGGATAAATTGCCCAATGCATAAACACTTCCAAAAAACACGAGCCTTAGTAAAACGTGTACCTCACCTGCTTCATAAAAATGAAGATCTGATAACTTAATGTTAGGCGGGAGTTTTAATATAGCTGAATTTATATCAAATCCAAGCTTATAGTGTCCATGATTTTCTTAATAACTAGGTATGAAACTTTTATAGTGAAGAAAGTGTGATGCGCAATAATTTCAATATAGCATTTCGAACGAACATGGGAGGAAACAGTATTCAATCCAGATATCGTTGTACTAGATTCCTGGGTTGGGATTTGAAGTTCCTTGCAAACAGTAGAGATAATCAAATTGGATTGAGATCCGGAATCGAGTAAGATGAGTATGGAATGAAATTCACCACGACAATCCTTAATATTTTCGGAAACAATAGGCAATAAGTTTTGAGATGAGGGAGCTTGAGAGCACTGAACCGTTTTTCCATTTGTATTGGCCATTTCTACGAGACTTGTAGAGGGCTCTATTCGTGCCGAGGGAGAAGTTGGTGGTGACTCATAGTGAAAAAGAGTGTGACGTTTACCTATGCATTTTTTGCATGTAAATATTGATTTGCACTGTCAGAAAATTCTCCTTTGCGAAACAGTTGAAGCAGCTCTTTAATTCATTTGCTATTGATTTGCGTTCCAATGAAGATATTTTATGCAAGTCATAAAATTTGGGCAATAAATGTGCAGATTCGCATAAAAAGGACTACTTGCTACCAACTAATAATTTGGAAAAATATTTGAGCTTATCTGAAGGTATCCATTTATGTTGTACATGTAGCATTTCTAGAACATCAGATGAGTCTGTAAAATTTCTTGAACTCGTTAAGTGGTGATTGGCAGATTTGTATCTATGGCCTTCGTCAATGATTCCCAATTACAATGTGTCTTTGAATCTAGCTTTTTAGAAGCAATATATATGATAGTGTATCTAACAAAACTTTATCAGAATCCAATGACCTCAATATGTAAAGATGATTGAATAAAACGTCATGTACCATCCTTAATTTAAAAACAGATTGTTAATACTTCAAGATTGAAAACTGCCTTTAGGTGGTTGTAAACTAACACTTTGTAATTATTATATCTCACACATATACTATCCCATGTAACTATGTAATTATCGTTAGTAAATTCTAGAGATTTGAGAGTATCCGAAGCTTGTACTGTAATACTAGTTTTCAGGTAATGCAGTTATTGAATATTATAACATACTTGAACATTTCTCAAAACTCTAACCATTGGGACATATTTCCGACGAATTTAGGTAAATTGATTGTCGGAAGTCTAATAAAGGATGAGGATGGGTCTGAACTAACGGTGGTATAATTTGGTGAAAATGCATTTATGTTATTCTTTTTGATACTAGAAAATTCCTGCAACGAGTCTGACGATTTTGTTAAGATAGTTTAAAAAAAAATACAAAATTATATCACCATAACACTCATATTTAGCGAATTTTCTGCTAGTTACTTTATAAAAAAATTTGAATGGACATATGCATTTAACGATTTTGGATAGTGTAATTATTGGCATTTATTTGACTTAAAAATAATTTTTAATAAATATACAGGGTGTAAACAAAATGTAGCACAATACGTTAATAGTAGCTGACATCATAGCATTTACGACAAAAACTTTTAATTTGTTTTCTAAATTATATAGTTTTCAAAATATTTGCATTAAAGGCAATGGTTCAATCCTGTACTTTAAGCTAGATAATTGTATAATGTAAGATTCAACATCACTGCTATAGTATACACAAACTATTAAACTAAATGTTCATATTCAGAGTAGTGATTAAAAGTTAAGAAATGATTGGAAGTAAATATCGTATTTTTATGATAAATTGAGAAAAAACTTATAACCCTTTTGCAAAAAAACGTTAATGTTACCTGATTCTAGTTTATCTAAATGACATTATTTATATTTAATGTATAGAAATTCGAAAATTATGTTTCCTTGTCGTAGAAACTAGTATTTAGAAGTGTTTTTCATTATCTAAAGAAGTAATTAAAATATATATTCAAACTTTATGATATAGTAAATTATTAGATAGGTGTACGCTTATTTACTCGTATATAGAGTAAAATAAAATTCTAAGCAGTGATAACTTATCTAGTTGCTAAGAAGTAACTATGATTAGACAATTCGAGCATATGTGTTTGTACGGATTTTATTAATCATTACAATAAATAATTTCGGTAATCACGATGTAATTGATTTTACGTTAAAAAATTCAATATAAAATTGATAATAATTCAATACACATTTAACTTATAGAAAGGTAAAATTAAGAAAAGATCTTAAAAATGCCAGGTTCAAAGTTTACGGAAATAATCAATCCGGTAGCTGATTCGCCATAGTACTCACTCGGCATAGTAGCTTGAACTGTTGTAAACATAAGAACGGTTACTTTTATTTTTAAACACGATTCGTAATTAAACATAGGATAAGTTCGAATTTGTAATAAATGTTTACGCGAAAATGTATCAACAACTTTTTCATTACATACAATTATTTGTGTGTTTTGAAATTGTATACACGTGTTAAATATCCCGGCTTATATTTTTTACACCCTGTTTTTGAAATTTTAAATTATTTCTAATTTTTTCACATTTTAAGTATGTGGGCCCATAAATCGTTTAAAATATTCTTGAAACAACTTCTAACCCTAATAGTTTTTTTAAATTTACAATATTATAACAAAAATAGTTTTTGTACAATCACACTATTGCTTACATAACGATTTTTAAAGCAGGAAAATTAGGAATATCCAAAATATTCATCAGTATACTCAAGTAACACTATACAAACTATCTAATAACTATTTGTGATTGCAATTAACAACTGTAACATCACATTTTTAATACTGGCAATACCCTCTTTATAAATAATACTAGTCTACTATAACTAAGTACAATAGGTTAGCAATAGGGGAGTCGCGAAAGCGGATTAGATAATTTGAACGTGGGAAATTTTCCATTGGCTGACAGACAATTCAAATGTCTGCTTGGTATGTTGTTAAAAAATATTCTTCCTGCGACAAAAAATATTGTTTATTTTATCATATTTTTAATATATTGCAATATGAATATTAATATATATATATATATATATATGATACGACCGAAAACATTTAATTTAAACTTTAAAAAACAATGCAGGAAGCTCTAATTGAATTATCAAATTTAACAAATAAACAAAATTATAAATCTGTAATTTAAATTACTGACACCATTTTACACCTACATCATAATTTGGATATCCTTTGAAATAATACAAGCTAATTAAAGTGGGGACCTAAAGTAAAACAATGTTTGTATTAAAAATCTAATACAATACAACACATTACTTATTATTTTAAATTTAATTTTAAGCGCTTATGTTAGTTAAAAGATGTCTTACATACATAAAATAAAATGTTTCTAAAAAAAAATGAAATATTAATTTAAAAACATAAATAATTTAAAAATTTAAATAAAAAAATTAATATGTAAATAATATTTACAAATCATTAAAATTAGAAAAATGTTAATTTACGTTTATTTTTGAAATGTTAACGATCACCCAACCTTAACACAGACAATTTTCAAGAAAGGACACTAATAGTGGAAAACCTAAAAATCGTAAGAATGAAGTGACACTTATGGTTAGAATGATAAAATTAAATATTGTAACGAAACTAGTTAATTGTTTTAAAATCTTATTTATTCACTTATTTATTAGGATTATTTATATACACTTATTTATTTAAATATTTATTTCACAATACACTAAGAACAAACGTGTATATTTCTATTTATGTATATCAGTATCTAACAGGACAAGATTCTATTTAAAACTAAAACTGCAATTTAATGGAATTTAATCTGCTATTTATATAGAAAGCATAAAGCCTAGAAAAGTAAGGAAAACTCTAGATCACTAAAGAATAAAATTAGTCATAATAATAATGTAATAAATTGCAATGCCATGACTGATTGCTGACCTTGAATTTAATTGACATATATCGGTTATTGCAATGAGTCATTTGTGATTACACAATCTATCTTAATTATAAGAAACCTTCTGGATTGTTCCAGAATGTTCCATTGAGCTTTTATTGTTTCCAATTTTATTACAATATAAAACTTCATTTTTCTACTATCAATAGTGTTTGAATTATTTTGTTCACACATAACAAATACGCGTACATTCGCATGCACGCACACACATACCAATTTTTGTATTTCCACTAAAAACTGAAT
The DNA here is from genome assembly GCA_024586415.1 of Phrixothrix hirtus. Classification (NCBI taxonomy): domain Eukaryota; kingdom Metazoa; phylum Arthropoda; class Insecta; order Coleoptera; family Phengodidae; genus Phrixothrix; species Phrixothrix hirtus. The sequence continues at coordinate 10,724 of JAHWXV010419067.1, forward strand.
TTCGAAAATTTGGGTAGAAAACAATAGTTTTTCTATACTTATATTTCAGATAGTGTAGAGAAAATAAAATGTATCTAAACTGAAGCATGGTATCATTAAACACATTTATTAGATAGTAATTACTAGCAAAGTTTGAATTTTTATTTTGAATCACCTGGCCATTAAAACAAATTAACGATAATTATAAATGCGTCAATTCTTTTCTAATTTTAGAAAAGTTGTGTGGTTTTGGCAAAAAGAAATTATTGAAACACCTGCGTCATTGTTTGAAAATGTAATATACACAGTAGTGAAACTTGCGCAACTAATGCGCATACATGTTTATCGAACTGGTAATACATCTTTCCGCATGTGTTAACGGCAGTAGTATTGGGCGTTTATTGTCGGAAATACAGAAAAGGTGTTCATAGTTGAGTACTATTTCTGTTCACACGCAAATAGGCGTGAAATAGAGGTAAGTACTTATATAACAATTATACTATGTTGTTGGAAAATTTCACCGTTGCGGTGGAGTATTGTGTTAACTATAGGGAAGGGTTGATCGACAAATGACAATCGTGCACTTATTCTAGAACATGTTTCCAGTCGCCTAATAGAAGTTTACGGCGGATCTCCTTGAGGTTTGTTCTACGATTGTCTAAAGATATCGATGGATTTTCGTACCACATACAAGTTGGATAATGTCTAACGGAGCAAGATATATGTTCCAGGTGGAATATTGTGGAAAGGTTTTGGCATTGATGTACGAGGATTTTTATTTCTTAAGAATGTGTGATTCTCAGACAAAAGTGCTGTCACTTGGACGTCTAGACAACACGTTTCCTCAATTTTTAGCGGCTAGATATTATCGTTCAAAAACCATTATACCATGAACGTGACGTTATGGTGTGTTGTATCAACAAATGGTGCACTAAACTTGGTTTGGCCTTTCATTGGGAACGAGGATAACACTTTGGTTTTAGTTACACATGAACACTGCAGTATCACATAATAGCGGTTTCAACAGGACGGGACAACGTCACATCGCTAGAGCCTCCTTGCCTTACAGCAGCAGCACTTTACGAAACGAATAACTTTACATGAGACTGACTTCCCATACCCTTCACCCAATTTTATATCACCTGATGCCCAGATGTAAATAATGTCAAAGGAGGCTGTGTTTCGTTCAGATGAACAATGAACTGTGCCTGCGTTACGTGAGAAAATTGCCCCCTTTTCCAATAAACTACACCAACTTCTGTTCACCAACATGTTAGCGAATCTGCGTGGGCGTTATGAATAAGAATGACCAACGCGTAAAATATCATACTTGGAGAGCTGAGTTTTTCTGTATGAGTGTTTGATTTGTGCAGTTGTGGAGTTTGAATGACGTAATTATATATCGTTATACCATGTGTAATGTGATGCTACATAAGCGAGTTTATCCTACTTGCAGAAGCTATTATTTTCCCTTTTTGATTATGTCAGCACTGTGTATTCTGGGCGCATACAATATTTACTGCAGAAAATTAATTTTGTAATTATATCTTTTTTCTACTTGGAATGAAGCCCATAAATAAAAAACAAGCTATTAAAGAAGAAAATTGGGCACCTGGTAAACAGCGTATTTATATCAGCGAAGAACACATGCAGGGCTAGTAATTTTAAAGCGATTAGCATAAAACGAAATAAGCGAGATTTCACTGTCACTCGTAGCCAAGCTTTGAATAATGATTGTAGAATCGATGTGGCTAATGTTACAATTGAGCATCCCGTTAATACCTTGAGATTCTGGCCAAACTGAGAGAATGAATGAGAAGCCTGAATTGTGGAAAAAGAATATATGAATTTTCCATCATAACAATACTCTGCCCGCAAAGCAGTTTCTGTGCAGTGCAGGGCCGCTCATCCTACTCAACGGATTTAGTTCCTTGAGACTTTTACCTATTTCGTAAAGTAAAATTCACAATTAAAGGAATCCATTTTTAAATTATAAATAAAATACAGGCGGAAACGGTTACGCTGTTGAAAGAGTTGACATACGATGTCTGGCAGCACTTTTTCCAATGAGAAGGTGTGACAAAGGAATAAAGTGTAGCGAACATTGACCACTATATTAGAAAATATAATAAATATAAACTGTCAGGTTTATACGAGGTTAGGATGAGAACTAGTTAGCCTTCATGTAGGTGGCGCTGGTATCTATAATATTTTCATATAATTGTAAACTTTCTTGTTGTATCACGTAAAATTTGGGGTAATACTTAACTGCTTGTGATTTGTAGTCTTCCCCAAAATGAAATCTTTTTCAAGTTATTATTAGTAGTAATAGATAAGGAATGTAATGTTGTTAATTAATTTTTATCAATTTAATTATTAATCCGAACATTTTCGTTTTTGTAATTGGCAATTCAATGAAAACATTATCAACGACTTTCTCTTATAAAGGTTCAATTGTTGTTATAGTAGCAAAGTATGAATATGGTTTATTACAATATTATAGGATTTATTAACATATAATATTGTAATATACCATATCACATTTTACTACTATAAGAACAATTGAACTTTTCTAAAAGAAAATTCTTGAGAATGTTCTCATTGGATTACCAATTACAGGAACGAAAACTTTCGGATTAATTATTAAATTAATAAAAATTAATTAACAACATTACATTACATAGCTTAAAATATATTTCATTTTTGGGGAGGACTACAAATCACAAATTGTTTTATCTGTCAAGTAGTTGATTGGTAGTTGCTGTTCAAAGCAAACGTGGGTTGTATTTGATTAACAATGGAAAATATTGAGCATTGTGCGGTTATCAAATGCTTGCATATAAAAGGTTTGAAAGATTAAGAAAATTTTGAAGAGATGAAGGTAAAAGTGTCCCTTTATACACGACTGTAGAAATTAAGTGATCGAGTTGAGCATGTTTGCATGAGAATTTAAGCAGGGCACAAGCGTGGACGTCTGAAAAATGCCATAACATCAGAAGGTATTACCAAAGTTTACGATATGGTATTGAAAGACAACTGACTGAAACTGAGTGATATAGCTAATATTGTGAGCATCCCAAAATAGCGGATGAGTAAGTTGTTGGCAAGATGAGTGCTGCATTTGATTATTTTCGATCATAAACATAATTTAATGCAAATCTCGCAAGAATATCTAGACCGTTCTAAGAAGAATCTATTAAATTAGTCACTACTGATGTAAGCTGGGCTTATTGCTACACTCCAAAGATAAAAATGTAATCAAACATTTCCCACCATACATCGATTTTCATCAAATAAAAAGGGCACGACAACTGTTGAAACTAATTTTGCAGGACACAAAGGAAGTTCCTTTCGTGATGAGATATTTTAAAAATAAAAACCAGTTTTTCATTGCTAGGATAACCAATTATCATTCAAAATGTTAAGAGTGGTGTGATGTACAACTATAATGGAATAATGAATTAAAGAAAATCGTCTTGTGATAAATCTCAATTTTGTTGTAGCTATGAAGGTCGCTGAAATGTTAAATGATATTTCGAAACGAGAAAAAACTTTCAAATACAAGAACAAGATGATGAGCGGCTGCCGAAGAAAATATATCTCTTCTAGTGATTATTGTAGACACCTTGTGAACCGCTACATTAGATACTGTTAATATTGGCGTGTAATGTTAAGTTTTTGGTAGTGCCACATAAATCAAAGATAATATATCAATTTTAAGTAAATACCTTTCTTCTTGCCAGTTATACTCAATTTAGAAGTTCGATATAGTGGTGTGAATGTAAGTACGGCTAAGAAGACCTAACTCCTAAACGTAGGCTTAAATATTAAACAACAAATTTTGAGGCGCCAGTCGAATGTATTCTAAAATTTCTCCGCTAAGCCTAATAACTTAAAAGTAGTTGTAGAACAAGGAAAACACATATTTAGCAACAAAAACATTTATTCCAATACAGAAATTCATCAATAATAACAAAATGGTTATAAAAATGATTTAAATTACATTTCTTACGGAATTCATTATTAGAACTGAGTTAATTACGGTGCCTTTTAGGAGCCAGGCTAACTTATATTTTGAACGATGGAACGTCAGTTTTGTTTTCCTCAAGATCCTCCTTATGATTGTCAAAAAGCGATTTTATAACATGCGATCATTTAAATTTTAGTTCCCAGTGGGCTATAAAACTTTTCCGTAGAGCGTAGCTTAGACACAGGCACGCCAACAAAAGTCAATACGTAACCTGCAAATTATATGTCAACACATTTTGTGGGAAGAACTTTATTATTAAATTAAATTCGGAAATTTATTTACAATACTTATAATAAATGTACGAATTGATGACCATTTAATTCAATGCATTTGTGAACTCTTGGTTTTAAATTGTTAAAAACGTTTTGTAAAATACGACAAATTCAAACCGTCAATTTGACAGATAATTGTTACTGAGAATGGATTAAGTTAAGACATGCACTATTTGTCATAGCCCACTGGGAACTGAAATTTAAATGACCGCATGCTATTCATTTCGGAACATACGTTATATGTGAAAGTTACCTGTCACGTCTTTTAAACACCAGGCAAAATTTATACAGTTAAAGTCAGTTAAAATTCCCAAAACTTGATAAGAAATATGGAACATCAAATTACCCAATTATTGCCAAACTAAGATGATATAAAAATTTCACTGCAGATTCATAGCTTACGTAAATTAATTAATACTGTCTGGATAGAACTTGTCCTTTATACAACAGGATCGAAAATTTACTCATGTTAATTGACAGGCTGTTGAAGGCTGTTTAATAGTAGGATTTTTAATTGTAATCAAAAACCGAACGTTATAACATCGGATACATAGATTGTAACCCAGTAAATAATAAAACATGTACAAATAATTGCGTCTTACCCTTCTACTGAATTTAGTAACATTTCGTTATAACGGAAGGGATTTGGAGTAAAACGAATTTTAATTATGCTTTAGTAAATATTTTTCTTGATCATATTAGCTAGCAAAATGACTTTAGTTGACATTTGACTACATTTTGAAAGAAACTATCAACTCTCTATTATAAAAAAATAATTTGAAAGTAAATCTGAAGTTAGTACTTCACATGCGTTTATTAATTTAGGCAAACGAAAATATTAAATGACAAAACACTATAATACTATCGAATTTGACAAACTTTAGTTGCCAAGAAAACTAATTCTTATTTAAAATTCTTAAATGTTTGTACATATTTCCGTAAACAAAATGTTGCTACGTCTTCGGTTATCGAATTGAAATACACTGAGGTTGCGTCTATCGTATCACAGCTGTTGACGTTAAGTGACGCTAATCCTGGTTCCTATGTGTGGTAGCAGGATAAATAACTTTCGCTTTTCACGTATGGTTCGTAAACCTAAGTAACGTGATAGTAATTTTTATAGATGTGGATGCCTTTAATTAGACGAACGCTGCATTACCAATATCCAAAACGGTTTCTTAAATTGAAGTTAATAGCCTCAGAAATTCGAAGTCGAAAACATGATTACAATGTAACGGAATTTGCCAATGAAATTCAAAGTGAAATTTGTTTAAGACGTTAATTAAAATAAAATAAAACTTACCCGTGCAATCACAACGATTCACGGCAGCATGTCGTGTAATTAACAAAAACTTTGCTATTCTGTATTTTGAAAATTAACACCATTTTATTACACGTGCATTTCACTCCACAACGTGCAATCGTATTAAATCGAAATCTTACACCTGCCCATTATCCATGCTCATCCTCCTTTAAACGTCAGAAATTGTTCAAGGCAAGACCGTCCTCAATAAAATTTGATATAACTAAGCATTTTCAAATTTTGGATTTAGAATTGAACAAAACATTATTTGACCTAAACAATTATTTCAATAAACCCAATTTTAAATTATTGAATGACAAAATTTTACGAGACCAAAACCTTAACGTTACAAATGTCAATTCTGTAAGTTTAGGAATTGAAGATACATCTATATAGAGTTAGAGTTACGCTAACGACGATGTCATGGCTTTCGCGATTTTTGGAATGATCACTTATATCAGATATTTCCGTATCTTTTACAATCTCTCATTGTTCCATAATTTTGTGATATACTCAACTTTTGATATAGAACATATACAGTAGAAAGCCACAGCCTCCGCATCAGCTTTTTCGTATCTCAAACATATTCATTGATGATAAAGAAACGTGCGTGGTGATCTGACCGTCACTTGTTGATATAAAGGTGAAGTTGTTTGGATTATTAGATACCCAGTAATAAACATATAAGCAGAACATTCTGCATATCTTTAATTATAAATTTACTAAACCGCTGCGAAAAATGCTTGAAAATATTTGTGTTACGATGAATGACCTTATAAATTTTGTTCCAAATTTCGCGCCGGCGATGTTCATTAAAGAATCTCGACACCAAACGATATCTTTTCAATATTTTCTTAACGGAGAAACGCTGGCAAATACAGTTACCTCAAATTTATTGTGCTAAATCAGGGGCCGAAGTTTTGAAAGTAAGCTCGACATTGCGTTCTGGTGACAGATTCACAGTTTTTAAAATTAACCTGCATAATCACTAGTAATAATTGAAAATCATCAGCTTTAAACCGTCTTAGTTCAGTTACCCTTAGTCTATTGAAATTAAAGGAACGTCCTGCAATGGGGTCAATATATCAAAATTGTTTGCATGGCAACCAGAACTGTAGGTTTAACGTACCATTCCAAATGCAGTTGCATAAGATCAAGGCGTTAACCAGACGACCAGTATTTTTTTTAAATTTTATTAATTCCAAATATTTGTACACTTTTCTCTTAAAATTTGTAAATGTACACGATTTATTATTGATAAAGAAAGACGCATGGCTTGGCACCAATTTAATTAATGACGAAATAATTTTGTAAACAAACATTTATTTATATACCCATTGTTATTCAAAGTTTTTTTTTCTAGTTACGCTAATTTTTACAGTAAACAATAATTGATAGTAGATAAAACGTTACATCCGATTACGTTCCTTTTTTGTAAAAAAAGTAACAATGGTGATTGTATAAGTTTATTGTCTTGAAATCATAATAGTATAGTATGTAACTAATTAATTGAAATTCCGGTCTAGTCTTAAATGACATGTATTCTTTAGTGTGGAATTTCGTTACTTTTTATTGTTCTTAGGAACCTTAACCACAACATTGACACAAAACACACGTAATCGTACAACCATTGAAGAATAACTCGGTAATGCATACTAATGAAGATCAATTCGTAAATAATAAGCGAAACAAATGTCTTACTGGTCTGGTTAAATAACTAAAATAGTACTCGAACGTCTTTTAAATGTACAAACAATCGAGTGTATTCAGGTTTTATCTACTTAAGTTGAATACCCAATTTATACGCCAACGTCCAAAATCTGTTTCGGTAATTTATTTTGTGTCTAAGCAGAGTTATTTAAAGTATCAAACACTTTAATGTCTTAGTTCGTTAACTTTTAATTAAATTACGTAATAGCATTCTAACATAAATACACCTAATTACCATTTCACCTGTGACACTAAGATTTAGCAACATTTTTAGAACAACTTGCGATTAAAGCAAGCTCTACTATAATCGACGTAAGGGTCATTTCACTGTAACAGCTAGTCTGTTCACTGAGAAATGTCCGCTAAAGAATTAAATGTAAAAGTTGTAAGGGTATAAACAGATAATAATCCGTACTTTGGCCAAATCGTCTGTAAAAGAAGGTAAAGTCATTTTCTTATGAGTTAAATTTACACGGACTATGCTAAAATGTCCGTGAAGTTAGCAGCCACATTTCAAAAATTTTCCATTAGCTCACGCTGTTCGTTAGTAAGTCGTTAGTAAGTATTCGTAAGCCTATAACCAACGTTTGTAAGTTCATAACTTTCAAATAAATCATGGTCCTTTTAAGTGGCTACTAACTTCCGGTAGCAGCCACTTTGTGAAAAATTGAATTTTTTTAAATGAAATAGTTAGTATATCGTTAGTAAGTATTTGTAAGTCATAAATCGACGTTTGTAAGTGTCAATTTCATAGTTAGCTCTTAAGTTACATTTTGGAAGTCAACAACCAGTTTGTGAAAAGACAGTTTTGAATATTCCTGAATAATTTTCTAAGCTTACTCGATATTTTTAGAATCAGTCTTATTTTTTCATCTAAAGTGCTAATAGTTGACC
>JAHWXV010419091.1:0-12937 GCA_024586415.1 Phrixothrix hirtus
ATAAAATTTTGTTTGTCTTGTATATAAAAATTCAATGTAGTGACTTTTAATTTCTTAGGTTGCATTCGTTGCGAATTGCAATACCAATTCGCGCGCTTTAATCGGTACAAATTGATCCGCTCTCGATACAGACGGCTGTTGCTCATTTATCGCTTTCAATTTATTTATCGTTATTAGTTTTTGCAGTGCTTATACAACGTACATATATTTAATTTAAATACTCATTTTCGTATTTTATCGGATAGTGTTTTGGTCTACCTTAACTCCTTAGATCCATTCATTCTATCTAAATCAAATTCTTGAAGACCAAGCTTCACCTGAATGCAAACATCAAATTAAAAGGTAAGTGGTTTTAATTTAAATTGTAAATTGTTCATTTATTTGTTTAATTGGTGTAAGTTGTATAAACGCACTCACGGTCCTTCGCCTTACTTAAATTTTGTTTGGGACATAAACCTCAGCCCCAAAATACAGTTCATAAATCGAATCGTCCCGCTCTAATTGTGGTTTGTGAAAACCCGCTAACTTTAAATCTTTGATATCATATCGCACACATGAAAGAAGAAAGAAATAAGGGCAATAACGCCAAATTACTTTATAACAGATAGTATAAACGGGGAGATTTATGAACTAAAATAACTTAAACAAAATATACACAATGAAAATATAAACGAGATCAACGAAGAAGACAGTAAACAAAATAGTAAAGGAAGAAGATACAGTGAACGAACGCTTTCTGATGAAGGCATAGGAAGGGCTGAACCAAGTAAGATAACGCGAACTACATACAACATAGATGCAAAAACAAGACTAAAACAATAGAAAAAAAATGAAAAAAGAACAGATGCTTTGATAACAGACAACGGCGATGAAATTGAAAAGAACAAAACGCAAAATAAAATAAAAGAAAAATTAGAAAAGAAAAAACCAAACGTAATAAAATTAGAATTAGTACATGGGATGTAAGAACACTTTTGGCATTTAGCGAAATCGAATGAAGTAATATCGGAGATTAACAAGTATAATATAAATATAGCAGCACTACAAGAAATAAAATGAGAAGGAAAAGTAAAAATGGATAAAGATAACAGCACATTAATATACTCGGGAATGAAAAGGACAGAAAGGAGTAGCTTTTGTATTAACAGGAAAAATGAGAGATAAAGTACTAGAAATTAGATAGTTAAATAATAGAATGTGCTACATCCAAATTGAAGCAGAACGATGTAATTTATCAATACTGAACCTATATTCACCAACAAAAGTCGTGGATGAGGAAGAAAAGGATACCTTCTACGAAAAAATAGATGAAGAGCTGGAGAAAATACCAAGGAGGACGTAATAATGGTGCTGGGAGATTTAAACGCGCAAATAGGAAAAGAAGAACACATAAGTTAAGTAGCGGGAAAGGAAACTATACATGAACAAACTAATGATAACGGACATCGAGTATGTAACATGGCAGCAAGAAACAATCTAATCATAAGCACCACGAAATTTAAACACCCAAAGAGATATGGACATCGCCTGGACAAAAATTTCACACACAAATTGATCATATACTGATTACAAAAAGGAAACAATCATCCATAATAGATGTAAGAACATATACAGAAGAATGTGTTGAAACGGGCCATTTTATGGTAATGGCAACGCTAAAACAAAAGATTAAACGGAGAATAAGGAGTAAGAAAGGAAATGATAAGTGCAAGGTGAAAATACTTAAAGATCAAAGAATAAAGGAGATGTATTAAGAAGAGATAAAGAAGAAAATAAATTAACAACAAACGAAACGCAATATAGAAGAAAAATGGAAAACAATAATAGAATCGATAAACCAAGCAGCAAAGAAGATAGTAGGCAAGAACGTGAACAAGAAAAAGAAAGTATGGTACAATGAAGAATGTGAGAAAGTAGTAAATGAAAAAACGGAGAGATTAAAATGGTTGAGCTCGAACAAAACGGATCAAAAGGAGAAATATGAAGAAAACGAAAACAGTGTAATAAGATAATAAGAAAATGTAAAACAGATTGGATAAATAGCGAAAAAAAACCAAATTGAATAGGAAAATAAGAATAAAAACACAAGAAGATGCTATAAAAATGTCAAAGAACAAAACAGACCAGATAAACCCAAAACATGCGGGATAAAAATAGAGAAGGAAGAATAGTGGAAAAGGAAGAACATTATAAGGAAGTATGGTTAGAGTAAGAAGAAAAAATATTAGAAGAAACAAACCGAAAGACGAACAATAGAAGAAATAAAGGAAATAGTAAACAAAAGTAGAAACGCAAAAGCTCCTGGAAAAGATAATATAAACATGGAACTAATCAAATACGGAGGAGAAGAAATGATAGAAAGCATACATGAACTGATAAAACAAATATGCAAGGCAGAAGAAACGCCCGAAGGATGGAAAATAGGACAAGTAATCACCATACATAAAAAGGGGACCAACAAGAATGCAAGAATTACAGAGGAATAACATTATTAAATACGGCATACAAAATTCTATCGACAATAATACAGAGAAGATTGAGAAAAGAAGTCGAAGATAAGTTCGGTAAATATCAGTGTGGATTCACAAAAGGTAGATCGACAATAGACGCTGTATATATATATTCAAATAAATAATGCAAAAGGCAAACGAATACAATATGAGGATTGAAATGCTGTTCATAGATTTTAAGCAAACTTTTGACTGAATACAAAGGAATAGACTATTAGATGCATTGAAGATAATGGAAGTAGCAGCAAAATTAAGGAGACTAATTAAAATGACAATGAAAAACACAAAAATAACTACAGGTCCTTGAGAAAGACTGCAGACTTCTGGATAGGCAACCAAACTTACACATTGGTGGTACTAAAATTAAAAATTAAACAACACTAAATTTACCAAATAATTATTTTACTATTGGAATTTTAATTTGCTTATTAATTGTTAAAAATGAATTAAGACATTTTTTATTTGATGTAACTTAAAACAATTTTTAATTTTCAATTAAAAATAATTAAAATATTAAGCATATGTGAAATATACATGCACGCCTACGGTTGGCATCTTGTTTTTTTGGTTAGGAAGAAACACACCAGCAATAAATTCTCTAGGATTTTTAAATTTTTACGGCCCTATATGCACTCTTTTTCGATCGCACGATATAAAATCACAAAAAGGGGAAACCACGGAAATTGAAATAGATAAAGGTGTAAGACAGAGAGACGCACTATCGGCAACACTGTTTAACGTAGCAATAGAATATGTAACAAGGAACATAAACAAAGGCGCCCTAAGAACAAGAGGAGCACAAATAGTAGCATATGCAGATGATGTGGTACTAATATCAAAAGAAGACTCTGAACGAAATAATACAAGAAGGGAAAAAATGGGACTGCAGATAAATGAAAGCAAAACAAAAATTATGAGATTCTGTATGAAAACACTAAACAAAAAAATTAACATTGGAAGTCATTCATTTGAGAAAGTAGAAAATATTAAATATCTGGGAATAATGTTACGCAAAGAGAGCGGTAGTGAGGACGAAATGAAGGAAAATAATGGCAACGAACAGAGTTTTCCAAGCGAATAAAAAGCTACTGAAAAGTAAGGCACTGACAAAAAACAAAAATAAAAATATATGAAAGTATAATAAAACCAGTAATGTTATATGGAACGGAAGTAATGTCGATGACCAAAGCGGATAAAGAAAAACTAAGAATTACAGAACGAAAGATTTTAAGAACTATATTAGGACCAGTGAATATAGAGCAAGAAGAAATCAAGAAATACTGGAAGAAATAAAAGGAAAAGACAGAAAGATAAAACAACAAAGAATAACGTGGCTAGGGCATGTATGGAGAGCAGAATATGAAGAACCAATAAAAGCTTTAATGAACTGCGAAATGGCAGGAAAAAGAAGAAAGGGCAAGCACAGATCAAAATGGTGAAAAGAGGTAAAAGAAGATTTAAAACAGGCGGGAATAAGAAACGCAGAAGGAAAACCGAAAGTCAGAAACAAGTGGAAAAATATGTGATCGGGATCTAGGCGCAACCCCATTGGGGTGTTTTTAGCCACTATACATAAAATGCGTACCAATTATTTTTTCGTGATTTTGTCGGATAATATGTAGTTTCTATAAGAACTTGTTGCCTAGCAATTCGAACAGAGAAACTGACACTGGCAGTGATAGTTTTTGGTCGAATTTCTTCAGGCAATAAGTTTGAGTGGTTGAAACTACATTTTATCCAAACAACACCGCAGGCTCGAGTGTAATTTAGTGAGATAATTGTACGACTACAAAATAATGAATTTAAAACAAAAAGTACAACGGTTTCAAAATTTTTACTAAATTTAAGACACTTGTTTTTAAATTATATGGTAGCATTATTATATAAAAATTAATTATAAGTGCTAGAATATCCAGTAATTGATTTAAAAAACTTTAAAAGCAATTTTGGAGGTACAATTAAAATTAGCTGTCACATTGACGGATTATACCACTATCTATTGTGGAATGATGTCTGAACAACAAATTAAAAATCATTTTACCTTGTGTATGTTTGGTTGCCTATTTACACTTTATCAGGGATACTTTGTTTTGTATGTAAAACTCCATCTAACTATACTCTTATTCAAATTAGGCTGTCGTTAAGGTTGTCTACCTGCTCTTTAATATAATTCTACTCGAGCTTATATTTACTTTTGTGTTAACCAAGTTGCCTGTGTGGCCAGCTTACGCTTATGCGAAACAGACTGTCATTAAAGTTGCCTACCTGTTCTTGATATGCTGCAACCCGCCCACACTTTGTTCTAGAAGGAATGGCGTTACCTCATATCGAATACCAACATTAAAATTTATAATATTAAATCAATAAAAACGTATAATAAATCGCCAAATTCAATTCTCTGTTACAAAATTAATAAAATCCTTCCTTCTTCATACAAAACAATATTTTAAAATCAAATTTGTAAACGACAACCTTTTATTTTAATTCTGTTCAATTAATAACAAAAAATACCAACTTTCAAAATAAATGATAAATTTTTAATCAACCTTTTGAGTTCCTTTAGCAACCAGTCAATCCTACAATTAATAAATAACAATTTCTTGCTTATGTTTATATCTTATAAATTCAAAAAAATTATTCCAAAATTATTCAATACGTTAAATGAAATTAAATTCTTCTACAAATTAATACATTTAGTTTTCAAATTCAAGTTTGTTAATTATTATGAACCATTGTTTGTAACCACATTTATAATTTAATTTTACTAACTTTGAATATTGTAGTATTAGTATTTATGCACTATACTCAGAATACTTCTATGCTTCTTGTTGGTGATTATAAACTAAATGAGCTTCCTATTCCTACACTTTGAAGTGGTGTTATAACTTCGTGTTAATTTAAATAAATGCTGAAAATTTATTAAAAATTGGTTATAAAGTCTTTGTGTTAACATCTGTGAACACGTTTTGATTGTTATATTGTGATATACTTGAAGATTTGTCCAAATCCTCTGGGAATAATTATTTGTTGTTGTATTTTAAATTTATATTTTGCTTCTACACTATGGTAGCCATTCAATTCTTCACATGTAAGTATTTTGGAATTACAAAATTAATTTAAAAATTCTTCTTAAATTGCAGCGGTAGTAAATTGCTTTGTGTTCCAATGCTAGCCGAATTTACTTAAATCTGGTTAATTATTTACTTATCTGGCAATATGGTATCAGGTAATTTCTGCAGGTAAAACTTTATTTATTCAATGTTTTACTTCTTGATAATTTATCTTCCTTCTAAATTATTCTTTAATCTACATTCCTCTTTGTTTGTAATAAAATTAAATTTTATTTACCTGATTTTCATTTACTTAATACTGAACTTGTTTCAGGTTAAAAATTGGTACCTTGTTCAACCTTGATCAATTTAATTTTAATTTATTATGAGAAGGATGACATCCTCTTACGATGGTCAAAATGCGACTGAAACTTAGTGAAGATCTGACCAGAATCCAGGCCGAAACTGCGGTACCTGCACTTTTTGAAAAAATCGCTATACTTTAAATGGACATAAAATTTTAAATGTGGGATTAATTTGGATTTTGAAAACATGTTCCTGCTTCATATCATTGACAGAATCTTTCTGCAAAGCTTCATTAAATAATCTTTCAATTTTTAAATCCCATGGTTATATTTGGTAACAGATAGCAAAATGATTTGTGTCCATGCTAAATTGTTTTAACATTTCTAACATTTTATGCAAAATTTCAATTAATTGACTGGAAAATACGTCCATAATGTTTTACAGCTTCTGGCCATTAATATTTACATAATTATTTTGAAGCAAATTGTGTTTTTAAAACGTATGACGCATTTAAAGATTCACGCAGTTTGTTTTAATATTTCACTGTTATTACACTGCCATGTTTAATTTTTCTTATTGTAATCTTTATTTACACGTATGAGTACAACGGTAGATTACTTTCGATTCCATTAATTTTCCGCCTCTATCCCATCAGAAGCTATAATAATAATTTTTATTTTTTATTATGATTGTTTAATTGTAATTTTTATTGCTATTTATTTGAACCATTACAGAATCTGTGTAATCTTCTGCATAAAAACTTATTTTGACATATATGTATTAAGTTTACTGCTTGTTTTATTGACTTATTCTTGACGATCCAATACGTATTTATTTTTACATTACATATGTAGGAGGCGTCATAGAAGTTCCTTCACGTTTCGAATTAAGAGCTGTTATAAGTACCGGTGTGTTTCTTCTCCTGCTGCAGGTATAAAAATTATACTAACATGACATGCAACGTGTTCGTTATTTCCCACACCCAGTTCCACTTGCAAGGGGTTGACCTTCGTTTTCCCGTTTTAGTATTGTTCATGTTTTTAATTAATTTTGACAGGTGACACGCATTTTTCGTATTTCTATTCAGGTCATATAATAAAATAGTGCACTGATGAAATGCTGTGAAATATTAAAAAAATTTCCGTTTTCGTCGCTTACATGTAGAATAAAACCGATCAATTTAAACATTTTTACATTGTACCATTCTTCTGCTTAGCGTAATTTGACCTTTAAATAGTGGCCTAATTTAAAATTTTACCGTAATAAAGGCAGGTTTTTTATTTTTACCTAACAAGTGTCGCTACTCAATGTAAATTAGTGACTTTGCGCTCTGTGCAAATTAAAAGATTTTACAACAATCTATCTAGGACTGTTGAACGGCAAATATTGATTAAACGTGTCTCCGTTACGATAATTTATGCAGCGCCGACAAAAAAATCACATTTGACATAGATTGGCAGGTTTATACAATCACGGTCGAGTATTATTAACAACTTTTCTTAGTTTACTCCATCGCGCCAAGATGAAATGATTTATAAGCTTTTCCTTATATTGTTTTGTGCTACATAAACGTTCGAAAATCTAACTGGAGGTGAATTGGTTCACTGTTTAAGACATGTTTTGTATGTATTTTGTCCATAAATGGCAAATTAAGCTTTTAAATGCCTTTTCATGAAGTAATTTTGAGTTGCGTTGGTGCGTTGTTGCACAGCTCTAAAATGAAACTACTTAGTAGAATAGCTACGGGGATTCTGGATCAAAACGTGACATAACCTCACTTTTGAATTTGGCGGTCATCTTGTGAGAGGAGTCGGCGGCGGCATTTTGTGGTCGGTGAAAGGCTATCTTGTGGGTGGGGGTAGTCGGCATCTTGTAGGCGTTGGAATTGGGGGCAGTCGGCTATTTTGTGTCAGGGGTCAGTCATTTAGTGGGTGGGCGGCGGGTATTTTCCGAGTCCGCCATTTTATAGGACGGCCATTTTGGGGCGTGACGATGCATACGCAGGATTGAAAAATTCGGACTTTGCGTGAATAATATGTGCATCAGATGTCCTCATTTTATTATCACACAATTAGCATGCGAAGCATTTTCTTACCAGACAGACAGGGAATGAGTCAGATAATTATAATGAAAAAAGGCGATGACCTCATTCCTTATCAGAGTAGCAGGAAATGTATTGAGATTAGCATGCGAATCATTTTCTTATCAGCCAGACAGGAAATGAGTCAGATAATTGCAATGAAAAAAGACGTTGACCTCATTCCTTATCAGACCAGCAGGAAATGTATTGAGATTAGCATGAGAAGAATTTTCTTATCAGCCAGAGAGGAAATGAGTCAGATAATTGCAATGAAAAAAGACGTTGACCTCATTCCTTATCAGTGCAGCAGGAAATGTATTGAGATTAGTATGCGAATCATTTTCTTATCAGCCAGACAGGAAATGAGTCAGATAATTGCAATGAAAAAAGGCGATGACCTCATTCCTTATCAGAGTAGCAGGAAATGACTCCTCCCACAAGACGGCCACCAAATTCAAAAGTGAGGTTATGTCACGTTTTGATCCGGAATCCCCATAACTATTCTACTCTATTCAGCGACAAGTTCGCCTTAAAGTCTACCTGTTACGTTGTTCTGCGCAACTCAAACATCGTAAATAGCCAAGAATTGAATGGAAACTTAAGCATAGGAAAACTTTCGGCTTCTTAGGACGTGCGACTTTGAAAGTATTGTCGCGTCTAGACTTTGCAAACGAACATAGACAAATAATAAAAATATAGATTGGTGAACGAGTTTAGACCAATTAACACGCACAATTGAGTGTAAACAAACACAGCAAACGTGGGTCCACCATATGTTGGTACATCGTGTATGCGTTCGTTGTGCTCGGAAAATTTGGATTCAGCCAAACAAGGTGTTTCTACATAACTTTATTCGCAAACGATGAGTTAATCCTCGTTTTTAAATCACGTAACAAACGTGAGGCAACCTAGTATTCTCTATGTTAAAATAATTTTGTTACCCACCACCAGTGTCGTCCCTTTTTTACGTTTGACAAATCAGTATAAAATATAAGGCAGAGCCAAATGAAAACATTAAAGGCATTTTTAAACAACATTGATTAAAGCAACATTTTGACAAATATGTCATTTTTCGATCTAGTCTCCATTACGTTCTATACACTTCCACCACTGATTTGGAAGTGCCTCAATACCCGATGTCAGCCCTTGTTGCGTTTTGTAAACCTTCAAGTAACAATAATGTATTAATGAAGCATGACTGTATACATTACATAGTTAATAAATTTAATTAGCGTAGGATTCCTTTTAAATTCAGTAAGAAATCATTTTCCTAAGAAGTAAATAGGTTAAAACAGATCCACCTCGTATTATATTAAAATTATTCATTGCAAAAATGCATAGTAAAAATTCGTCATATTAAAAAGAAGTCAATTATTTTTTATTCTCACAGACAGTGATCTCAGTGTTTAGAGCTGAATAAATAGTCGAGATGACCCGTTCGAAAATTATACAAGCAAAATCTCAAATAAGTAACCTATATGATAATGCGAGAACCTTGTTTAAAAATTATTTGTACATCAACATGATTACAAAACGTTCCAAGATATCCGGCGCCAACGCGAAGGTTGAGAAATATATGCACTGTTAAGATCCTCAGAGGGAAAAATAAAAAGTTAGTTAGTTTTTAATCAGCAGTAAAGATATAAAGAAGTGTTATTTCGAAAGTGTCGTGTGTTTTCTCTTATTTTTAGATAATGTAATCCGTTCTTATTGAGTCTGTACCCTAATTCATCCACCGTAGTTGCTGAATTGAAATAACATATATTGGGGATATTTGTATCAATAAGAACAAGGCAAAAAATCCATCGTCATGGGTCTTTAAATGTATCAATTAATAAAAGGGACGGCTTCTGCTTATAACAACTAAACGCAAACCTTCACACTTGTAAGTGAAAATTCAATTATTTCACCTTTAAAAACCTGAGTGTTAGTCTATCTTACCGTATGCACAATTCATTGCTGCAAAGACTTAATTTTGAGTAACAGCGAATATTAAAATGGGACGTTGGTTCCCGATTTGTTTTAGTAGAAAGTCAAAGGGATCTTAGAGTAGTTACTATAATTCTTTGAAACCGAAACAGGCGAGTTCTCTTTTGCATTAATTATCGAACGTTTTAATGAACCTTTTTGTTGTAAATTATAAAATTTAGTCTACCAATTTTAATAGTATAAGAGTTTAATTAGCAGTTTGTAACAAATGATTTGATCTTATGAAAGCTAGCATACGGGGTACCCTTATACGCTTGATTTCTTTTGTCTGTATATATGATATTTATGCACTGTAATTGTCGTCAAAGCCATTAAGGTTTGTTCTTTAAAGAGATTTAAACCCACCTTCAATTTGGTCTTTTGAGTAAACACAAACCTCCACTGCCTTGACTAATGTTAATGTTAAAAATTATTGTTCAATATTTTTAGTGAGTAGTCATTTATCTTCGAATTTTAATTTCATTTGTGTACCAGTGAAACAATATTACAATATAATAGTTTTTTTATTTACTTCATGCATCATTATTGCCTAATATTATCAACTAGTCAGTGTGCGTCCAACGAATTTGTTATTCTGCAAAGTAAATAAGAGAGCAAAAAGTAAAACTTAAAACGTTAAATACAGTCTAAATTGCCTTAAGTATTTTTAAATAATTTATGTCAAGTACAGCATATTTTAAATCTTGTACCGTGTTAATTCAACTTGAAATTATTATAGACAATTTTCTTCACTTTTGATATACAGGGTGTTTCAATAGTTTCAGTACATATTTGGTTTAATTACGGTTAGGTAAAGATGTAGGTCAGTTATTGACAGGAAAGGGGGCTGCACCCCTGATTTTATAATTGAGGTTAGCACTTCGCAACATACAGAGTGATCATAAATAGGTGAGTACTTCTAGCATTAGTATATTCCTTTTAAGTCTTAATCCCATATCTGCAGTACCATTAAAGTGTCTGTCACCACTTTTAAGGTAGGTCATTAAAATTGTGATATACAAGGTGTTTCGCAAACGAAGTACACCTCGCTCCACGCCAGCTTTACCGGCCGTGGTTAAACATTCATGATTTTTGCCTCATGCGTTGTTATCAGTTAAGCCTGTGACTTCATTTTCTGAAATTTCTTCCCACCTAGTGCCGCTTTAAGTGGGCCAAAGACATGATCTTCGCTCGGGGTGGGATCAGAGAAATAAGAAGGGCGTGGTAGCCACTCAAACTTTAATTCTTGGATGGTTGCCGCAGTTGTACGCTTAGTATATGTGGTTGCGCTTTGTAGTGGTACAAAAGAATACCCTTACTCAGAGATTATCGCCTTTTGGTTCTGATGTTATGTTCGAGACCTATTCTTCAGGCCTACTCGGTATGTGACACTAGTAACAGTAACCCTCTATTAGACATGTATACCTTCAAAATTACCTCTTTTGCGTCGCAAAAAAGCATCAGCATAACCTCCCCTGCCGAGAGTTGTTCTCGAAACCTTTTAGGTTTCGGCGAAGGAGGGTGGTCATTTTTCACTTATTCTCTTGGTTTCAGGTTGACAGTAGTGCATTGAAGACTCACCCTTAGTCACAACCCTTTTCAGAAAAGCATCTCCTTCCGCTTCGTACCGATGCAAAAGTTCTTCACAACACGTCGTTTCGATTCAGGGGTCAATTTCTTGCAGACACTTTATGGAACTGAAGGATATTGCGCATAATGCGGTGACTCATTTCCAACTGAACCAATTTCATCAAGGATAATACGACAATTTTTTTACAGCTTTAATTGCTGAAATCGGCTTAGGCGTCACAACACGATATATTTGTCCAGGTTGATGAGAATTAGCCACGAAAGTCACCCCGATTTTAAGTATGTTGCTCCATTTATACACTTGTTGGAGTGGCAAGCATGCATTTCCTTATTACGCAATATGGAAATGTGCGCAAGAAATGAATAACAGAACGAGGGTTCCTCCTTAGTGTAGTGCTTCACAGGAGTCGCCATTTTTAACTGTCACTGTAACAACACATTTAACTGTTCTGCGATATGTCATTAGCAAGGCCTTCTAAGTAGTAGATATAAGGACGGTTGAGCGTGGGAAAATTTCTGGGACCGTGGGAAAACCCTTATCAGCGGCGGATCGTGTGATGTCACCGTTTCGAGCAGGTGCTAATTAGTTTTGCACGCCTGTAGCGGGCGAGAGTCGATTTCAAGGTCAATGCTCGACCAATCAGAGGTCGGCCAGGGGGGTCACCAGCGTCTCAAGGCGTAGTCGGACATCTTGAGATGTTAGTCGAGCATCACAAGACGTAGTCAAGCATCTTAAGACGTTCGGGAATGTGCGCACAGCATCTGAAGACGTAAGCCGTACCACTTCGATAAAAGACAAGACCCGAGCAGGTAGCCGCTCCTATAAATATTAACACAAGTTAAAGCAGAGGATAGGATAGATAAGAAAGCCAAAGGGTGAATAATGCCTGCAATTTTTAAAGATAATTTAATTAAAATTAGCACCCGAACGATGTCACGGGCCTAAGTAAAATAAGGTAGCGCTAAATTAATTGCTTACTTACTTTAAAAATATACATTGCTGATGATAACACCCACGCTCGCATTACCAGCAGCTAAAGATTGATAAATTATTTTAGCTAAATATTTGTGTTTGTAGGCAAATAAAAATACGTAAACAAGAGCAGTAGGTGCCCGCCATTAAAGCCTTAAGATCTTAGAGGTAAGCGCGTCTTGCGGAGAAGAAACCGCCTTTTGAATACCTTCACATATAATTAGCTCGCAAGTAGGATAGCCCTATCCCCCGACTATGTATTTGACCTACATATTTGAAAAGCATAAATTTACCCATTTTCTAAATTAATAAAGATTCATAGTTTACTAAAAAGCTTCTAGAATGATTACGTAAAGATATAAAGGCAGCCGATAATCATATTTTAGCAATTTAAGTAATGTTTTAAGCCTTATCTAATTTCTAGAATTATTAGGCAGGCGCTAAAACGCAGGACGGGGCC
>JAHWXV010419107.1:0-10616 GCA_024586415.1 Phrixothrix hirtus
TATATATATATATATATATATATATATATATATATATATATTTATATAAATAAATTATTAGATACTTTTTTTATAGGCAGTAAATTAAACTAAAACATCTTAAAATACATCTATATTTCGCGAACGTTTGTTCGCATCGTCAGGACTAAACTTATATTAAAGATCTTCTACTATTATATAAATATTTTACAATTAATATTACGGAATAATTATATTCAGAATTTGGGTATAATAAAGAAAAATGGCTGAACAGGAATTTATTATCACTTGCTTACGTTACGAGAGTTGATTCTTGCCTACATCAGAGCCTACTTTAAGTGATGAATAATATAAGCGTAGTAAAACGGCAGTTATAAAATTAATGACATTTATAGTAAATGTCATTAATTTTATAACTGCCATTTTACTACGTTTATATTATTCATCACTTAAAGTAGGCTCTGATGAAGGGAACAATCAATTCCCGTACGTAAGCAAGTGATAATAAATTCCTGTTCAGCCATTTTTCTTTATTATACCCAAATTCTGAATATAATTATTCGGTAATATTAATTGTAATATATATATATATATATATATCTGAGTGTGATATTGTTTTTTCGAGTTTACTTCCACGTATTTTTTTGATTCTTAAAAGGGCAGTTTTTATTGTGGTGACGTTTCATCTGTCACTCTGAAGCCCTTTTATTTTGAGTTCTTACTTAGAATTCTCGTGATACCAGCCGAAGTCGAACTAACTGCAGGGGTTTCTTGCTCCTTCTTAAATACTTTAGCTTTTACGCTTAGTTCGTTATCGTTCCGTCATGTGTCTGTTGTGGTTGACTGATTTTGAACGTTACTTTCTCTATTTTCACTATCTGTGTCGCTTCTCTTGTGTTTTATTTTTGGATCTTTTTTATTTATAATTAAATGTTTTCATGTCTCAGGTAATATTAGACTGTCGCCTCTCTTGTTTAAGCTGTCGGTTTTTTTCTATTTATATGGTTCCTGTAATTATGCGTGTCGTGTAATTTTTGATATTAGCGAGTTACTTTAGTATTCTCAAAATCTATCTATGGTCTGTGTTTTGTATGCGTTGTGCTAGAGATCACGTAGCTTCGTTTTTTTGTACCGCATTGATGTGGCATGTAGCACAACACAAACGAAACGGGCTATTTTTTGATTCTTGTATAAAGATCTTCTCGCTTTCCAGGGTTTTCGCAATGGTAACTATCTGTCCCTTGAAATCATATTGTTTAAATTATTTTTTGTTAAACAACCTATTATAATATCGGGAAAAATCCAAAAACAAAATTATCCAACAATTTTTAATGTGTATGGCATAGGAAAAACCTGCAATATTTTGGTGAATGTAAAATCATTAACAGGACAATTGTATTCTTAATTACTCTGTATTGTAATGAGTGATCACATAAGATTTTTAACTTACTTTGTGATCACTCGTTGTATCTGAGACTAATTAAGAATACAATTGTCCTGATGATAGTTTTACATTATATAAATCGAAACATATATATATATAGGCTTTTCCTATATTGTACACATTAAAAATTAATTGGAAATTTTGGTTTTTAGTTTTTCTCGATATACTTTATGTGATGAATAATTTGAGTAATATGGATTTCACCATACCATTATAAATACATATAATTGAATTTTTATATTCTTGTTTATATTAAAGTAATAAAGAATTTCTTTATATAACGACTATCAATAATGAGGAAAAGTAAATCAAAATGATTTAAGGTCATGTACACAAATAAAAATTGCAAAATTGAACATAGAATGTTAAGTTTAATTAAATCTTTAAAATCTCTAAATTTATAATCCTTGCTGAGCATACATATAGCCTTTTCTATACACAAGGAGTCGGAGGCAAGTGTTTTGTGCTTCATGGAAATTATGCTACTGTATTGTAGCTTTTATTGGCATTTTAATTTTGGGAGAATTATCCATATCTTACAACAAATTATGTACTTAGTATTAAGTTGTCAGTAATATGTAATAGCATAAGGATCTTCATCACAACCACAAACAAAGTACTTAAATGTTACATTACGAAAAAATATATCTTGAGCTTCACGTTGTGGTAAACCTCAAATTCATAATAAGATTATTCAGTAATAATTAACAATAACTACATGAACTCTTCCAACTGCGTCTTTGTGGTTATACAGTGAAACTTGTATTTCACTCAACGCAGAAAGTTACAGGTCAATGTTCAAGATTCTTACCAACAATATTGCATTCGAATGAAAATGAATTGAAACTGCTTTATTATTACTCAAAGGTGGATTATGAGAAGTTTTAGTTTATTTCATATTTAATTTTGATTTAATACTAAAACAATAGTTATGTGCCATTAGCAAATCTAAACAATACAAAATTGTGCTTAAGTAACTTTTATATTTATTAACATTTTAAATTATTCATAACAACCTTTTGGAAATGCTTAATGGTTACTGATACCTAATATCTTACAATATCTCATTTTATAACAAATACTTTAATCTACATATAAAATTAATTCTTTGATATCTCGTTATATTAAATATATGTATATAAACGATTAATGGGACTGTTTTTTAAGTATTGTTTTTCAATAATTAAAAGTAGACCATAATATATAGAACGAAAATAATAATCAATTGTGAAACAGAGTCTGCGTACCCAGAAATAAGTTTTATTTACAAATAATGTATACAAAATGTCATTTTCGTAATTGTCATTAAAATTGCTATTTTGTGAAAATAACTTTGCATAAATACTCTTCTTCATTGAGCTCATATTATTGTAGGCATCTCTGGAAACTTTCTACCACACTTATTAGATATCCCTTTGGGATGACTATAACTCCTGTAAGGCTTTCGGCCGTCAATTCCTCAATGATTTGTGGAAGAGTGGAGAAAATCAATTCTTTGAGGTGTAATTATAAAAAAAGAAATCTAGAGATTGTAAGCCAGGAGACCTAATGGGCGATAAAATTTCGAACGAATGCGAAATGAGTCGATCAGGAAACGATTACTAGAACTATACAACCTCGTGATAGCTTGTTCGTCTAAATTTGTGTATCAGAAAGATGTTGATCATGCGAACTTACCATTTTGAATTAATTGTGATCTTCGTAGAAATATTTGCAAATAATGCTGAAACTGGTCAGACCTCACCATAGTATGATATTCAGGTTGCGGTGTGAGGTTTCATGAAGTAGCACGTACGCGCGCACCCACTTACGCATGCACGTACGCACGCACGCCCGCGCGCACGCGCGCATCAAGCACGCACGGACGCATGCATACATGCACACACACACACACACACACACACACACACACACAGAGAGAGAGAGAGAGACAGAGAGATGATTTGCGGACCAGAAAACGTGTATTTCCATTAGAAACTAGACATCGAAGATTTTGTAAGAAGATAATACTTTCTCTGTTACCTAAATTGCATATAGGGTAAGAAAAAACAATAAAAGCACCTTTACAATAAGTAGCTCAAATACGGTTTAATGACTTTTAGTACAGCAGTAGAAACCTTCGTTTATAACCGATTTCAATAAAAACCTAAAAACCCTTTAAGCTTTATTTTTATGTCCTTTACAACACATATTTTTAGATAAATTGCTTTATAACATAGGGTGCATATGTAAGTTTCAATTCTTCTTACCCTTAAAGATAGGATAGAGCATTGAATGCTATAGTTTGTTTATTTGACATGAAGTGGCATATTTTGGCGTTTGCTTAATTTGAATCGGATCAGTGCAGCTGCAAATATAAGGTAGTACAGTACCAGATGTGAGAAGTATTTTACCCCGTAAAAAGGATTAAGATAAAATACGTGTCCTTTAGATTTTAATCCTCTATAACAGATCCGAAATTTATAGAAATCGGAAGGAAACACCTTGTGAGGTTTCTTTGTGTGAAATGCAAAAGCGTGAAGTGGTATTGATGAAAAAATGTATTTAAAATTATAAAAACAAAGAAATACGTGCTCATAGATTGAATAAAAAGAAAACAAGGTTTCTGGTGCAAAATTTTTTGTTTGCATTTTATTTTATTATATTCTCTTTGTTCATAAACAAAATAGTTAGTTACTCTGCCTTCGTTTCACTTTTGGAAGTTTATTTTAAAATTCTAAATTGTGATTTCGAGCTCGATATAAGTTTTCGCATATTTTAATTAAACAAGTGTTTCCAATTCATCTTTAAAATATAGTTCCTTGAGGTGATGCTTTCAAAAGTTGTTTGTTTCAATTAATTTTGCACATTTTGTCTAAAAGATTGGTCTCCTATTTTTACCATAAGGTTGTGGATTCATTTTCTATTATTAATTTAAAGAAGTCTCTAAAGCATTATTAACTTATAACATAAAAAATATTATAATAAACCTTATTTCGTTTTGAGAAAATTGTACACATAAGGAGTGTTCAAACTTAAATTGTAATTTGATCTCTGTCAAAAGAAAGGGAACATGCGCAACTATTTCATATACCCGCTGATGCTTTGAAATCGTTCCTTGCGAGAGTCAGTTGTATAATATCCAAATTTCTGTTGATTGTTGTTCTATTTCTATAATCTGAATTTGTATTTAGAAACTAACCTTCGATTAACCTCAGTCACATTGGGGAATTGAGGTCAAAAACATTGCAGTTTGTTGATTTTGATAATTTATCTCTATTATAATATTTGAAATAAATTGACCGCCTTCTGGGTGTTATTTTTATTATATTTTTCAATGTGCATTTGTGCATTTTTATATCTTCTCTATTAAAAAAAGTTCGCCATATTTCAAATAACAGTTATGCATTATCTAGTAGTGCCGATGTCAAGTGTATGTGTTGTTATCTTGTTAATACAACAAATTGTCTTAGTTGTCTGATAATCGTGCCTTCAGACTAGAATATTTGTGTTATCGAACTGATATCATATATGTTTAATTATAATAGCAACTCAGGGACAACAATTTATCTTAACAACCTTCAATAATTATTATTCTTCTCGTTTATCAACAATATTCATGTGAATATTTGCAAATTGTTTGAGACTTTTGTTTTAATTATCTTTGGCCATCACTGCTGGTAGGTTCTTCAAATTGGGATATTACCATTATTAACTTGTTTTTGGTTATTGACATGTATATTGAAATTATAAATATTTATTTCAATTATTTAGGGATATTTAGATTTATTCATATAAACAGCATAGTGTTTATTTAAATTCATTAATTTGTCTTGTAATTTGAATGATTATTTAACCGTGTCTAACCTAGCATCACTATATTGATACTTTAGACGTATACCAGATGTGATCGTCGTCCTTTCTCTAGAGGACTTTCATAGTATATGCATATTTTGATCACGCTACGCCCGAGTGTTGCATTAGGTCACAGATCTGATCTTTGAATTACTCGCCCTTGCCATTTTGGTCATCTGTATTAATGTTGAATCGTAAACTGATTATTTAATTCTGTATAAATTATAGCCTTTTATCAATTTATTGTTAATTATATTTTTATCTATTTTTGTTTCTATTTATTTATAATACAAGTATTCTCTTGTATTACAGCATCTGGATAAATAGCTACTTTTGCGCATAGATCTTTCTTTTTACCTAATATCAGAAAAACGCTTAAGAAGATATCTGCTTAATCATGATTATTATTATTGTTGGGTATACCTTAACAATAAAAACCTAACCGGAGTAACCAAATTTCCTATTTTCCATGTGTTAGTAACAACAATACCAATTTAGGTTTCAATTGTTGAGTTTATAGTGTATGGTTTGGTTTACGTTGTAATCAGAGGTAAAGTGAAAGTTCATTCAAATGTTAGCTAAAGTATTATTATAGAATTTATCACCAAAAAATGCACGAAATTATCAGAAATTTGTGAAAGCCATGAAAAATGGGCAACAGAAGAGACGCTGACACACTTGATGCGTTTTAATATCGGTATTAGTAATGCGGAAAGCGTTCTCCAAAATAACTTAAATATCGCAAGGTATGCGCTCGTTTGATGCAAATATTGGTAATCAACCAACATAAAGTGAATCGATTACAGATCGACATAAAAACGTACATCTTGTAGTTGATTGTACTTGAGTACATTCTTTCACCGCAGCAACGGAGTCATCAAAGTAGCGGCATTATTCTTCATAACTAAATCCAAATAGTAATATCTACTGTTTCAGTAGGTAAAATTATGACTATTTTTTGGAATACTCAGACTGTTTACACGTAGATTTCATTATATAATAGCAAATAGTAAATGCAGAGTGCTATTCAAATATATTAACGGATCCAATAAAAACAGTTATCTAAGACAGGCTCTTTTTACAGGATTATCTTGTCCATATATCGCTGTTCATATGATAATTACAATGTAAAAGTTAAAATGTACTCTTCTTTCTCGCTCTACTTATAATAGTGCTTGCCTCGTTAGATTTTTATGTGTTTAGTCCATTAAAAAAGTTTTAGTGGGAAAGAAATTTAAATGTAATGAAGAGGTTATCAAAACTATACGAGGGTGGATAATTGTGTAGTTAAAAGATATTTCTCTTGTGGAAAAGGAAGGCAGCCGGAACAGTAGCGTTCGCGTACTGAAAAAAAAGGCGCCGGAGGCGCATTTATTGACGCCAAATTGGGCGTGCCTTTGCAGTACATAATAATGCAGGTTAATTACTGACAAAGGTAAATTTTTATAACTTATCCTGTATTACAAAATTTCAATCGTTCTATTTCCAGATTGTCAATAGAAGTGTACTTGCATCTGTCAGTGTTCCTGTCTGCAAGCACCCGGAACTGTATTCGTGGCTAGTTACCAGTTAATCCGATTCAACGATGTTTGTTTCTCTATACAAACAAAGTATAACGTCCAACTTCAAATAAAGCATTCGATTGATATAACATAATAATCATTTCAATAACGTAAAAGGTCATTAAATAAATAAGATTCGTAAATAATAAGATTCTGGTAAAATAATTAAAACATAAATAAAATTCAATAACTAAATAAAATTCAACAACTAATAAAAATAATTCAATAGTGGTTCTTGTTTTAGATTACACGATTTTAACTGCTGTTGCTGCACTAACTGGGCGCAAACTCATATCCCGTCATATGTCCACCGTAGGAATGGCCCCAAAAAGGTGATGTCCAAATCCAGAAACTCCAAGATGGTCGGTAGTTGCCCACAGGATTGGACTACCACGGCACGGGGACCTCTGTAGGCGGGGCATCGAAGAGGGCGGTGCTCTGGGTCATCTATGTGTTGCGGGCAGTGTACTCAGTTCTCCGTGAGGGCCCGCCTAAGCCGGAACTTCTGCACCTGGAATGTACTATGCCCCGTAACCAGCTGCGTTCTCACAAATCCAGAGGTTGGTACTTCAGGCTTGAGGTTATCCTTGGAAACAGCCTGCAGGTGTATCTGCCTTTTTCTGAAGTCTTTCACCGGAGCTGCCATTCACCCTCGGTGCGGATTTGCAGGTACTCCATTATATGTCTTTTTGACTGAAAATCGTCAATTCTAAGATTTTCGTCTACAAAACAGAAGTCCCACTTCCTCCTTATTTGCTTCAGGTAGATCCTGTACTCAATAACTAGGTCTACCGGTGAGAATCACTCTAAAACGTCTGTCGCATCCGTCTACACAGAACGGTAAGCCCGAGTTGCGAACCTGGCAGCCATGGCCTGCATCGACCTTAAATTCTGGTTAATGTTGTAGCTTCTCAACTTGCTGCCCCAAATCTCGGAGCCATACATCACGATAGGGAGGATCGCGGCCTTGTATATAATGGAGGCCGATCTCGTCGCGTCGACTCCCTAGGAAACCCTTGCCAGGTTTATGAGTCCGCAGAGGATCGTCCTGGCCCGGTCCGTTCTTAGTCGATGTGTTGCTCAAAATTTAATTTTCTATAGATAAGCAAACCAAGGTATTTATAGTTGTTCACAATTTCAATTTTATTACCATTTATATGGAAATTTAGGCCCCGTGTTCTGTCTTGATCTATTTCCGAGGAGTTTGGTTTTTGTGGCAAAGATCGTTAACTTGAATTTCTCTGCTCATCCCTGAACGACGTCTAGCGACACCCCCGTCGAGTTCAGGAGGTCATTACTTGAGTCAGCAGCCACCACTATGGCAAGGTCATAGGCATATGCCTGTATGGACGCACCTTCAGGAAGTTCCTCTTCAAGTATATCGTCCAAAAGCAGGTTCCCCAGTGTGGGCCCCAAAATTCAACCCTGAAGGCAGCCTTTGATCAGTGTCTTTCTTAGAGGGCCAGAAAACATCTGGTATGTAACATTTATGCCCGTAAGATAACTTCTAATTAGTGTTTGAGCTTTATTAGTTAAGCCTCGTCCCCTCATTACCTGTAGCAGTCCAGGCCACCACAGGGAGTCAAAAGCGCCTTGTATGTCGATGAAAACATGTCCTGAAAATATCGTAGAAGCGCTTGAATGATGGATTTACCGCGCACTAAGCCGAACTGCCTTGGAGAGTGTATATAGGTGAGTTTTTTATGTATTTTGCCTTTGATTAATTTCTCAAACACCTCACTGAATTCATCAAGTAGAGTAATTGGACGGTAATTCTTAGGGTTATCTGCAAGGGCATTCAAGTCTTTAAGAACAACACAAGTTTTCCACATTTTCAATCGCGTGGAAAGTGCGAAACACAATCACAATCACAGAGTAATTGATGTACAAAGTTTTTAATGTTTTCAAATATAGTCTTTATCACATTTCCGCGAATGCAATCAGGGCCCGAAGATTTTCCGCTCCGTATCTCAGCAACGGAGGCGTCCAGTTCGTCAACCGCCGACAGATCCACCCCGCCTCCCCAAGGTCGGCGAGGGTGTCGAAATCCTGCTACCACGCGTGTTGCACGTTATTGTTGCCATTGCGGTCATCTCCCGGAAGTAGAACTTCAAGGAGGTTGTGCACCACCTCCTCCGGCGTCCATGACTTACTGCCTCCACGGTCCAGAACCGATGCAAAAAGACCAGGTCAGATGATCTTGCCCCAAGCCATCCTGTATATGGCTCCCCAAGGAATGGCCGCCAGCTCCCTGTGTACATAATTTTCCCTCTCCTTGTAGTGCATAGAAATTTTTTTATTTGTAGTTGGGCATGATATTAAAGAGTTGTTGTTTTACGTTTGAATACACATTTTTCTATAAGCTACCCTTATGTTTTAAGTACTCCTTCCTGGCGGTCTCCACTTACCTTGTCCACCAGCGTGGCCTGGTTGGGTAACGTGTCCGACGGATTGTCACGGTGTTCACAATTTCTTGAATACCCCGGGTCAGGTTGCGCACCGCACAATCCATAACGATAGGCTGCTCAAGCACGTGGTATTTTGAATTTAGGTCACTGTTTGTTTAACAGGTTCATGAATAACGTTCGACGATTTCAGTTTACCAATGTTGTGGTTTACAGTTCACAGTTTCCGGCGGGTGTCTTTTTATATCGGCGCCACTAATTATTGTAGAAATCGTTATGTGGTCCGAATTGTGCACATCGGTTAGAACATCCCAGTCAAACACGAGATCTGGTGGAGCGTACGCAATCATAGTAAGGTCGATATTGCAGCGTCCCGGTTCTGATTTTAACATGTCAGGTTGGCCATATACGTTTAAAATTTCAAGATCCGCGTCGAACACGAACTGCTCAAGTATTCTTCCGCGCCAGTTCGTCGTAACATCACGCCACAGCTCGCATTAAAGTCCCCACAAATCAGCAGAAATTTATTATTTAAATTGTCAATTATTTGGTTCAAAAAATTTGGTTCACCAACAAGATTACTAGACGTAGGTAGATAGATGTTCACACAGTAAATGTTTATTTTATTTATAGTCAAGCACACAGTGGAAAAGTTTTCGTTACAAGGACATATCGATAAAGCTCTAAAGCAAAATTCCGGGAATTTTTGAGATTTTCCGACAGAACAATCATTCCATCGAATAAATTGTGTTGTTTGCCTCGTTCGAGAGATGGAACTGGTGCAGTGGACGGTTAGAATCAGAGGTATCGTGATGAGAAAGCTCAGCCTTAGCTCCCACACAAAGGCAGTTCGCGCACCTGTACAGATTTTTATTTCCTCGCGTCGGTCAGTCCCTACTCTCATGCTCGGTTCACGCACAGTAGCTGCATTGTTTTGCCGACTTGCAGAACTTGGAGATGTGTCCGAAGCGTTGTCAGTTAAAGCACCATAACATTCTTACAAAGTTCCGTACCCTGCATGAAGTCCAGCCCAGATACAGCCGCTCAGCGAAAAGAACCGCCTGCCGCACCCGCAGATGCACCTCCAGTACCCAGTTTGCAGTTTTTCCCCCTTTTCCCAACGAGAAAGGCAATCCTCCCTACACTACTCCCCACACTGCAGTATGTTGCTTCCCAATTTCATCAATAGCTGATCTTTACTTATATTTACAGGCATATCATAAATGATAATTTTGGGCCATGACTTTGTCTGCACCGACGCAGAGAGCTGCACCCTGTCACAAGACGACGTCGCAATAACGCATGTGGCAGAAACACCAGTGTTTTAGCATCGGCCGGCAAAGCTACAGTAGAGCGAGGCGTGGTTCTCCTATACTGCGAAGCTAAACACTG